>JBBDGP010004931.1:0-118574 GCA_037952835.1 Lithobates septentrionalis
GATGGTGGGGGCCCCTCATAATGAGCACAGCACAGGGATGGTGGGAGCCCCTCATAATGAGCACAGCACAGGGATGGTGGGAGCCCCTCATAATGAGCACAGCACAGGGACGGAGGGAGCCCCTCATAATGAGCACAGCACAGGGATGGGGGGAGCCCTCATAATGAGCACAGCACAGGGATGGTGGGAGCCCCTCATAATGAGCACAGCACAGGGATGGGGGGAGCCCTCATAATGAGCACAGCACAGGGATGGGGGGAGCCCCTCATAATGAGCACAGCACAGGGATGGGGGGAGCCCCTCATAATGAGCACAGCACAGGGATGGTGGGGGCCCCTCATAATGAGCACAGCACAGGGATGGTGGGAGCCCCTCATAATGAGCACAGCACAGGGATGGTGGGAGCCCCTCATAATGAGCACAGCACAGGGATTGTGAGAGCCCCTCATAATGAGCACAGCACAGGGATGGTGGGGGCCCCTCATAATGAGCACAGCACAGGGATGGTGGGAGCCCCTCATAATGAGCACAGCACAGGGATGGTGGGAGCCCCTCATAATGAGTACAGCACAGGTGGCAACATATCGCCTTCCAGCTGCCTTGTGAAAAGCGATCCACTGTGATCGCTTTTCAGAGGGGAAGCGAGTTCTGCCACCTGTCTGAGCGAGGGTCGGATTGCACTGGATTAATGCCCAGCACTGATCTATGAACTGCCCCATCAAAGGGTCAGATAACCCAGAAGGGCAGATTCTGATTAAAGGGGAAGTCCCCCGTTATCTCCTTATTTCGCTCCTCCTGTTGCATTCTCCCCTATAGAAAATAATAATATTATAAATCCAACAGGAGGAGCGGGGTCCCCTCATAATGCGGAGATTTCATTACCGGAGAATGTGAAAAAAAAACACGAGAAGCAATTATTTATTATCTTCTTCAACGTCCACCAAACTCTGAAATCCTGTCTGTCTCTTTAAATATAATTTATACAAGTCGAACGTTCTGAGAAATGACCGCACTGCGCCGTTCTGACCGCACGAGGTGTCCGGACTTTGTATCAATGCTTTGGTGTCGACCCAAACTGCACATCTTTACACCCCCCCCCCCCCCCCCCCCGCTAGGAACATGTCACCAGAACGTTCTCCAGTGTGACGGTCTGCAGAGGATCGTTTATTGTTTCCTGAGGCATTTGCCAATTGTTTTACTGTTAAATAAATATTTTCTCCTTTGTTATATATTTGGTGATCTTTTATTCCTGGAATACTACAAAATGATTTTTTTTGCTGCTGTAATAAGCTCTCCTAGTGCTAGAGGGTGAAATTGCCTTCCATTTGACTGCCACAAGAGGGCGGTATCACCATACAGGAGATAGTGAGAAGATTCCTGTCCTTCCTCCCCCTTCTTCCCTCCTCTGTGATCCATTTCACCCATCAGTCGCTCTGCGTCTTTCCACTCTCTTTTTGCCCCTCTTTTTTCTCTCATACCTGACCCTCTTTTTATATCTTTTTTCTCTCTTGTAACCGGATTCCCAAAAAATCTGTGAACTGCAGTGAGGTAACTTGTGTGTCCCAATGAGGGCAAGAGAATTTATTTATTTTTTTTCATTATCTTGCACAATTAGATGTTTTCTCTTGACTTCACACTTTAGAAAATCAATTTAAAGATCCTCTCCTCTCTCCCTCTTTTCTCTCCCTCTCACCTTTTCCTCTTTCCTCTCCCTCTCTCATTTTCCTTTCCTCTCCTCTCCCCTCTCTCCCCTCCACCCCTCTCTCCTCTCCCCTCTCCCCCTCTACCCCTCTCCCCTCCCCCTTTCCCTCTCCCTCGCCTCTCGCCCCTCTCTCCTCTCCCCTCCTCTCACCCTCTCTCCCCATTTCCCCTCTCCTCTCCCCTCTCCTCTCTCTCCCCTTCTCTCCTCTCCCTCTCTCCTCTCTCCCCCCTCCCCCCTCTCCCCCCTCCCCATCTCCACTCTCTCCTCTCTCCCACTCTCTCCCCTCCACCCCTCTCCCCTCTCTCCCCCTCTCCCCTCTCCCCTCTCCCTTTCCCTCTCTGCCCTCTCTCCCCTCTCTCCCCTTCTCTCCTCTCCCTCTCTCCTCTCTCAACCCCTCTCCCCTCTCTCCTCTCTCCACTCTCTCTCCCCCTCTCCCCCCCTCTCTTCCCTCCTCTCCCCTCTCCCCTCTCCCCCCCTCTCTTCCCTCCTCTCCCCCCCCTCTCTCCCCTCCTCTCCTCTCCTCCTCTCCCCTCTCCCCCTCCTCTCTCTCCCCCTCTCCACTCTCTCCCCTCTCTTCTCTGCTCACCCCCTCTCCACTCTCCCTTCCTCCTTCCTCTGTCTCCTCCACCTCTCCCCCTCTCCTCTCCTTTCCCTCTCTCTCTATTTCCTCTCTCCTCTCCCATCTCCCTTTTTCTAAACAAAGGGCCAGCACTGTGGCCATTTGGAGTAGAAAAGATTCCAGCGGCAGTTGGAAAATACATTGCCCCATCATTGGTGCCCCATTGTTGGTGTCAGTGGGAGGAATAGTGCCCCACCCATCATTGGAGCACAGGTGTGTCAGGAGGAAGGTCTCTCTGAAGCTGCTCCAGGTGATCCGTGTGAGAGGGGAGTGGTGGTGAAATCTCTCCCAGCTCTCTTGGCTCCTTTCTGGGGAAGCCATGGAGGCCAGCGGGGCCTCTCCTGCTGGAAGCTCTCAGCCATCTCCTGGGCCATCAGGTAACATACCTGCCCCTGTACAAACCATGGCTGGGGATCTCTCTACCCCTGGTCAGGATGAAGTTTCCGAGGCCATTCGGGAGCGAGTGGTGGCCGGGATTAAGGTCCTGAATAGAGAAAGAGACAAGCTGTACAAGCTCAGAGCGGAGCTGAAGCGCTTGAGAAGGCAGCGTGAGGGCTTGCATAGCCAGAGACGTGGGTCCATGGATCCGGAGATCCAACTGGTCAAGGTTCGGGTTGAACACCAGGAGACCATTGTGGCCATGATGGAAGGCAGAGATGGGCCATTTAAGGAAAAATTCTGTAATGACAGAAGGTTTGCCAGGATGACAAAAATGGAGGTGGAGGAGGAGACCCCCAGTTCAGACCCCCTGCCCCCTCTGGGAGAGGTAAGCAGCCCCATGCCTTCCCAGGACTCAGGAGGCATGCTCAGGGCCATCCAGGCAATGGAGTCTCCTTTGCGGGAGGATCAGTTGGTGTTTCATGAGGAGGACATTGCTGATAATGTGCCTGACAAGGTAAAGCCTGTCAAGCCCCATGTGGTGCATAAAACTGTTTTTGTGAACACTGTGACTGATACAGACAATGTGCCCAGTGACAATCAGGCTGCTAGTCCCATGTGTGGCAATGCTGTGCCTGCTGATGCTGCAGTGCAGCAAAAAATGCATTTAAAAAATGACATTCCTGCAGAGGAACTACAACATTCAGCAGAGCCAATTAACCCCCCTTTAGCTGAGTCTAAAGCTGTTTGCCCCACAGCAGCTGAGGACTCTACAGCACAGCTTCAGGAGACAGCTGGTATTGCAGCAACTGTGATTATTCCTGATGGGAATGTGAATGTTTGTGTGACTGATAGCAATCGTCCCAGCACAAGTGTGATGGACAGTCCTACCAACTCCATTCCAGCAGATAATAATAATTGTAATGTACAGACTAATGTGACATCAGTGTGGGGCCTTGGCCCTGATAAGCCTACATTTGCTCAGGTGGTACGCTCTGCTCCTGGTAGCTCTGCCCCCAAGAGGGTTTTCTCCCTGCGACCTACCACCTTGAGCACCCCGGGATCTGGTCTTGGGTCTCTGGCTTCTGTTGGGGGTCCGAGAAGAAATGTAGTGATTCTTAAATGGGAAGGTGGTGCAATCCCTCCAGCACGGCGTGCAGTGGTGGACATGATTTTGGAGATGGGTTTTGGGGCAAACGATCTGTATGCTCTAATACATGTTGCTGGGAGCCGGGAATATACTATTAGCTTCACCAGGCCAGAGGGTCTTGACCTGTTCTGGGAGAGATATGAGGCTCGGTGCAGGTCAAGACCCGAATGGGAAGGTCTGACCCCAGTTGCAGTTTCACAAAGGTCTACAGTGAAAAAGATCACAATTATCCTCACTAATGAGAGTGTTCCTGCTCGAGATTTAGAGGTCTGGTTAAAGAATTATGGTGAGTTATTGACTAAGCCCGATAAAATACTTGATGAACGTAACATCTGGACTGGGGGTTGGTCAGTAACAGTCAGGTTGGCCAGGGATGGGAATGTTGTCCGTCACCTGCCCTCCTCAGCTTTTATAGGGAGGGATAGGATGACTGTTTTCTGCCCTGGTCAGCCGAAGCTGTGTCACCGCTGTGGAGAAAAGGGGCATTTGAGTTCCTCCTGTTCAGCCTTGATATGTTCAGTGTGTCGGGGTCAGGGTCATATGGCTAAGGACTGCACCGAAATGATCAGGTGCAACCTGTGCCTGTGCCTTGGCCACCCCTACAGCAGGTGTCCTGAAGCCTGGCACAATATGGAGAAGGAGGTAATTGATGACTTGTCAGGGCTGGACAGGATGGAGGGTGAGGCCCCTGGTGTACCATCCTCCTCTGCGGTGACCGACTCCCCTGGTCCTGCTCAGGATCCCTCCCCAGTTCCTGTGGCCACCCCTCCTGTGTCTGTAAGTATTCCTTCTGTATCTGTCTCCCCCCAGCCTACTGTATCCCCTCCTCTTGTGTCAGAACCTTCTAAGTCTGTGCCCCCCGAGTCAGTTCCCCCCCAGGAGTCTACCCCTCCTAAGTCTGATTCAAAGGGAGCACCCCCCCCCCACACACCAGGAATGGTAACATGTACTTAAAAGGTCGCTTCTTCCTCTGTAAAGAAGTCTTGTGGAAAGACTTCACAGAAAAAAACAAGAGATAAGGGCATCTCTGAAGCTGACCTGCAGTACCTGGAGGAGAGAAGGAAGGTTGGGAAGCGGAAGAAGCAGGTGGTGAGGACGGAACAGGCTCCAGTGCCTGTCTCCAACCGTTATAGGTCCTCTAATTGGGATATTTCTTCATCTGGAGCTTCTTCGGAGCGAAGTTCTGATTCTGAGATGGAGTTTGAGGCGGCCTCAAGAAAGAGAGAGGCTTCTGGTGATGAGCAGCAGAGGGGAGCTAAGAAGCAATCCACCGAATAACCCAAATGGCGGTTTCCCCTCCGTTAAAAGTGGTGACAATAAATGTCGCCAGCATTAAGTCAGTAAGAGCTCGTTCTATGGCCTTCTTTTTGTTCAGCCAATTAGATGCTGAAATTTTATTTTTGCAAGAGACTAGGCTCACCTCCTTGGCAGATATTCATATGGCCAAGAGAGAGTGGAGGTATGGTCCATCTTACTGGTCTCTTGCGGCCGAGCCTTACGGCGGTGTGGCGGTGTTGTTTAAAACCGGCATGGTAACTGTCCGGCGGGTTATTGAGGTGGAGATTGGGAGATGTATGGTCTTAGACGTCCTTGTGGGAGGGCAGGACCTGCGCCTAATTAATGTTTATGGGCCGCACACAAAGTGGGACAGGAAATGCCTTTTTACAAGGATCAAGCCATTTCTTTTTACATCCCGGCAAGTGGTCTTTGGAGGTGACTTTAATACAGTAACTAGGCCCAAGGACAGGAAGGACTTCAAGGACAGGCTGGGATATGATAGCGTTTTTTTAAATAGCATGGTTATGGATGCTGGTCTTGTGGATGTGCACATTAAGCACCTCCCGGATGACACCGGGTTCACCTTTCATCGAGGTAATAGTCAGAGTAGAATAGATAGGTTTTTTTTTTAAGGAGACCTCTGCTTTCTCACCCCCAGTGGTGCAGGCAGTAGAGTTCTCTGATCACTGTATGCTATCTGTGGTCCTGAATGCTTCAGACGCCCCTCAGAGGGGTAAGGGCATCTGGAGATTGAATTCGACTCTACTCAAGGAAGAACATGTTAGACAATCCTTTGAGGAATTCTTTCAGGCACAGGTGACCATCCTGGACTTTTGTAGCAGCAAGGCTGAGTGGTGGGAGCTGACCAAAAAGAGGATCGCTGGATTCTTCAGGGGCCTAGCCAATAGAAAACAGTTTAATAAATACATGACCTACCAACGTTTACGGAGGAAGCTGGATATTCTTGTCTCGAGAGGAGGAGATCCTGGGGCAATCCTCGAAGTGAAACTCCTTCTCAGGAAGTGTCAATATGACCGGCATGCCTCTTTGGTTCTGGAGAGGGACTATGGGAAGTACCACTCGCCTGACCCTTACCAGAACTGCAAACAAGGTGTAGCTGTTAAAACGGTCGTTGGCCTTAAGGACAGTACAGGTTCCTTGACAAAGTCCAGGTCAGGGATTCTGGAGGTCGTGAGGTCCTTTTATGCTGACCTTCTTGGGAGGAAAGAGCTTGACCGTGACAAGATGGAAAGCTTTTTGGACTCTATTCCAGGTCTAAATGATGAAGATGTCCCATTGATGAATTTGACAGAGGAGATCACAGTTGAAGAGGTGATAAGGGCAATTGAACAGCTTGCCATCAAAAAGTCACCTGGACCGGATGGCTTGACGGCTGAGTTTTACAAAGCTATTAAGTCTATTCTGGCCCCACATTTGGTAGAGGTTTTTAACAGTTGCCTTGCTGAGGGGGTACTTCCCCCTTCCATGAGGCACTCAGCTGTGATTCTTCTTTCAAAGGGTAAAGATCCTTCGATGATTGAGAATTGGCACCCCATCAGCCTTCTTAATGTCCAGGGCCGGACTGGCCTACCGGGATACCGGGAAATATCCCGGTAGGCTGCCTGCCTTGGGGCTGCTTTGAGCTTCGGCTGCAGCTGCAGCGCTCCGCTCCCTCAATCTCTCCTGTGTATAAGAGCAGGGTATGTGTTCGGCGGCCGCGCTGTTACAAGGCCCCGCCCCCCTAGACCGGCTCATGTGATAGTGGATTGAAGGTTCCACCTATCACACGAGCTGATCTAGGGGGGCGGGGCCATGTAACAGCGTGGCCGCCAAACACATACCCTGCTCCGTGATACATCGTGGGAGATGTCTCTGTGTGACCTACAATGGTGAGCCGACTGTTACAAAAAAAGTAGAGTTAGGTTTTAAATAGCAAATGTATTTCTACAGTCTCTATAAGTGATCTAAAAGTGAGTAAATGTAGAGGAAGAAAAGAGATATGAGGAAACCTGTCAGCTGCTTTAAGTGAACTCTTGCACCTTTTTTATCACTTTATAGTCCCGTGTGTTATGACTTGATACTGGTCTTTGCTTGGAAGTATCTTAAAATACCTCTCTCTCTTAGTAAAAAAAAAGGCTGCTTCCTGCTCTCTCCCTCTAGTGCTCTGTGCTGTGTGTCCTACAATGGTGAGCCTGCAATGGAGGGCACAGTGAGGCTGAATGCATGGGCATAGGCTGAAATGGTGGGCACAGTGAGGATGCAATGCTGGGAAAAGTGAGGCTGAATTCACGGGCACAGGCTGCATTGGTGGGCACAGTGAGGATGCAATGGTGGGCACAGTGAGGCTGAAGTCCCGGGCACAGGCTGCAATGGTGGACACAGTGAGGCTGAATGCAAGGGCACAGGCTGCAATGGTGGGCACAGTGAGGCTGAATGCACGGGCATAGGCTGAAATGGTATGCACAGTGAGGATGCAATGCTGGGAAAAGTGAGGCTGAATTCACGGGCACAGGCTGCAATGGTGGGCACAGTGAGGCTGAAGGCAGGGGCATAGGCTGCAATGGTGGGCACAGTGAGGATGCAATGGTGGGCACAGTGAGGCGCAATGGTGGGCACAGTGAGGCTGCAATGGTGGGCACAGTGAGACTGAATTCACAGGCTGCAATGGTGGGCACAGTGAGGCTGCAATGGTGGGCACAGTGAGGCTGAATGCACGGGCACAGGCTGCAATGATGGGCACAGTGATGCTGCATTCACGGGCACAGTGAGGATGCAATGGTGGGCACAGTGAGGCTGAATTCACGGGCACAAGCTGAATGCATGGGCACAGTGAAGATGCAATGGTGGACACAGTGAGGCCGCAATGCTGGGAAAAGTGAGGCTGAATTCACGGGCACAGGCTGCAATGGTGGGCACAGTGAAGATGCAATGCTGGGAAAAGTGAGGCTGAATTCACGGGCACAGGCTGCAATGGTGGGCACAGTGAGGCTGAAGGCACGGGCATAGGCTGCAATGGTGGGCACAGTGAGGCTGAATGCATGGGCACAGGCTGCAATGGTGGGCACAGTGAGGCTAAATTCACGGGCACAAGCTGAATGCACGGGCACAGTGAGGCTGCAATGGTGAGCACAGTGATGCTGCATTCACGGGCACAGTGAGGATGCAATAGTGGGCACAGTGAGGCTGCATTCATGGGCACAGTGAGGATGCAATGGTGGGCACAGTGAGGCTGAATTCACGGGCACAGGCTG
Organism: Lithobates septentrionalis; assembly: GCA_037952835.1. Lineage (NCBI taxonomy): Eukaryota > Metazoa > Chordata > Amphibia > Anura > Ranidae > Lithobates > Lithobates septentrionalis. The sequence goes on from JBBDGP010004931.1 coordinate 8,379, forward strand.
CAGTGGTGGGCACAGTGAGGCTGCAATGTTGGGCACAGTGTTGCTGCATTCACGGGCACAGTGAGGCTACAATGGTGGGCACAGTAATGCTGCACTGACAGGCACAGTGAGGCTGCAATGGTAGGCACAGTGAGGCTGAATTCACGGGCAAAGTGAGGCTGCAATGGTGGGCACAGTTAGGCTGCATTCATGGGCACAGTGAGGATGCAATGGTGGGCACAGTGAGGCTGCATTCATGGGCACAGTGAGGATGCAATGGTGGGCACAGTGAGGCTGAATTCACGGGCACAGGCTGCAATGGTGGGCACAGTGAGGCTGCAATGGTGGGCACAGTGTTGCTGCATTCACGGGCACAGTGAGGCTGCAATGGTGGGCACAGTAATGCTGCACTGACAGGCACAGTGAGGCTGCAATGGTGGGCACAGTGAGGCTGAATTCACGGGCAAAGTGAGGCTGCAATGGTGGGCACAGTTAGGCTGCGTTCACAGGCACAGTGAGGATGCAATGGTGGGAACAGTGAGGCTGAATTCATGGGCACAGTAAAGCTGCATTTGATGGGTACAGTGATGCTGCATTGATGGGCAGTGAGGCTGCAATGATGGCTCAGTGAGGCTGCATTCACGGGCACAGTGAGGCTGCATTGATGGGCACAATTAGGCTGCATTTGATGGGCACAATAAGGCTACATTTGATGGGCACAGTGGGGCTGCATTTGTTCAGAACTGCTGAGGCTGCATTATTCTCCTGTATCATGTCTGCATTCTCTTACCATCTTTGGTATCATGTCCTCAGTCTCTAACCATCTCTTGTATCATGTCCGCAACCTCTGACATCTCCTGTATCATGTCTGCAGTCTCTGAGGGAGTCTGGAGAGAAGTCAAGAATGGGAGCAGGATGGGGGTCGTGGGAGAAGTCAGACGTGTGTGGACTGTGGTGAGGAGACTATAGCATAAAACCAGAGCCACCGAGCTGGAGCCGACTGACTGAGCCCTGCACGGTGCACCTAAGAGGAGGTCAGTGACAGAATCGCCAGGACAGTCTGAGGGGGGTCACTGATGTAAGGGGGGCGTGAATGCAATAATGTAAGGGGGCACTGATCTGATATAAAGGTTTCCCCCTTATATCAGTAACCCCCCCTTACCTTAGTGTATTCTTTTTGCAGAAGGTGGTCTCTGGTCAACAGAGTCCCCCCCCCACACGTTTTCGAGTTCATGGTGTCCCCCTTGATGATTGACCACTCTCAACTGGAATTTGCTTTTATATATATATATAAAGCCCTATGTGCTTTCATATCTGCCCTATGTGTTTTAAACTACATGGTTTTCCCTTCCATGAACAAGAAAGTTATGCTGTTGGGCTGGTATAATAATGCTATGGGGCTGGTATGAAATTTTTTCCAGGGCTGGTTTTTATGCCCAGTCCGGCCCTGTTAATGTCGATAGAAAGATTCTGGCAAAGATCATTTTCTGGCGCCTATCGTCAGTAGCAGAGTCTTTGCTTTCTCGCCATCAGCACTGTTCGGTCCAGGGTAGGTGCACCTTCACAGCAGTTTTAGCTGTCCGGGAGGCCTTGGAGCGGTGCAGGGCTGCAGGCTGGGGAAAGTATTTGCTGACATTAGATCAGGCAAAGGCTTTTGATCGTGTTAACCATGAGTACCTGTGGTTGCTCCTTAGTAAGTACGGTCTGCCGGGTGGTTTTGTCGATTGGTTAAAAGTCTTGTATAAGGGGGCAGAGAGCTTTCCTCTTGTTAATGGTTGGGTTGGGCAGTCCTTTGAGGTTGGCTCCGGGGTGCGCCAGGGTTGTCCCCTGAGTCCCCTGCTCTATGTGTTTGCAATTGACCCCTTCATCAGGAGGCTAGAGAGCAGCATGTTGTGTGGGGTGCCAGTGGGGCTCCCGGGTGAGCCGCCTTTGAGGGTTGTTGCCTATGCGGACGATGTGTCGGTGATTGTCACCGGGGCGGATGAAGCAGAGGAGGTGGTCTCTCTGACATCACGGTATTCTGAAGCATCAGGCTCCGAGATCAATCAGGAAAAGAGTGAAGTTTTCTGGATGGGAAAGGAAGGTGAGGGGTTTGATCTCCCGGACACCTTTCCAGTGCCCCAGGAAAGAATTAAGATTTTAGGCATTGAATTTGGACCCGGCGATTATGGCCTCAAAAACTGGGAAGGCAGACTGGAAATTGCCAATACTAAGGTGGTCAGCTGGAAGAGATGGAAGTTATCTATGAGGGAAAGGGTTGATCTGATTAATGCCGCGTACACACGAGCGGACTTTACGGCCCGGCGGATTTTTCGACGTACTTTACGACGGACTTTCTGAATGAACGGACTTGCCCACACACAATCCACCAAAGTCCGTCGAATTCGTACGTGATGACGTACGACCGGACTAAAACAAGGAAGTTCATAGCCAGTAGCCAATAGCTGCCCTAGCGTGGCTTTTTAGTCCGTCGAACTAGCATACAGACGGCGGACTTTTCGACCGGACTCGATTTCAACGGATAAATTTTAAACAAGTTTCAAATCTAAGTCCGTCCAACTTTTGAGAAAACAAAGTCCGCTGGAGCCCACACACATCGAATTGTCCGACGAAATCCAGTCCGCCGGGCAAAGTCCGCCGTAAAGTCCGCTCGTGTGTACGCGGCATTAGACTTGCCTGATTCCGATCTCCTTGTATGTCAGCTTTGTCTGCATCTTGCCAGTGTCTCTCTATGCTAGGGTCAGTAGTGTGTTCTTCCAGATGTTGTAGGGGAACAGACTGAACCCCATCAAGAGGAATGTCACCTATCTATCCAGGAGGGAGGGTGGCTTAGGTATGGTCAACCCAGTTCTTTTCTTTTCACTGCTTTTTCTCAAGTTTAATATTGGTAATATGCGTGCAGTGGAACCTCCTGGAAGGGCAGGCATATTTAGATCTTGGTTTAGGCCTTTTCTACGACTTTGGGAAGAAGGTGGCCAAGTGAAGAATCTCAGGGGTCATCGTGGTCAGCTACCAGCCTATGTCGCTCCGTGCCTGAAGTTACTACGGCAGTGGCGATTGTCGGCTGAAGATCTCAGATCGGTTCCGAGGAAAGTCCTTATGAGTCGAGTCTTGAGCGAAGTCTTTCATGACCCACTGGCCTTAAGGGATTGCCCAGGCCCAGTTTTGAGGGCAGGGTTAAGACTTATTAATTTGGACAGAGTACCCCCTAAATTTAGGGATCTGGCCTGGTTGTGCTTCCATGGGAGGCTCTATGTTAGGGGCAATTTGAAATTCCGCAGTGGGGTGGATCGTAGCTGTCCTCGGGAGGAGTGTGCAGGTGAGGAGGAGACTATGGACCATTTTCTGCTTCATTGCCCTTTTAACATAGAGGTGTACAAACAGGTGGGGCGGGCCCTCGGTGTTCCTTTCCTCTCCAGGCTGGGTTATGCTGAGTGGGTGTACGGAGCATTCAATACTGGTGGGGTTTTTTGTTTAGATACACTTTTTCTAGTTAGCCTAGTAGTCCGTTATTTCACTTGGAACGCACGGTGTCAGGTCTGCATTCGGCGTAAAATCCTTCCTGTCGAGGTGGTGGTGTATGACATTTTGCATGAGGTGGAGAAGATTCGGGTACTTGAGAGAGACAAGCGGAGTCAGGGGGCTTGGTTGAAGGCGTGGAGGGGTTTCAAGCCTCCCTGACTGCCAGGAGTCTCTTTCCCGGGTGTGGCTGTCTGTCTCTTATCACCCTAGATTATTATTTTTTGAATTAATTTTTGATAAATGGCTGCGTACATAGGTGATGGGTTGTGCCTCTTAGGCCCTCTCTGCTGCTTTATGTAAATAGTTTTCTAAAAATATTTTGGTAGTGGATTATGTATATATTGTATATATTCTGAACATGGATGTGTATTCCTTGGATTTCTGTTGAAGTTTTGTACTATGGTTTTGTTTTTTACTTTTGTATAAAATTGGTTGCTTGATTCTTTTCAATAAAAGATCAATAGTGCCCCATCATTGGTATCAGTGGGAGGAATAGTGTCCCATCATTGGTATCAGTGGGAGGAATAGTGCCCCATCATTGGTATCAGTGGGAGGAATAGTGCCCCATCATTGGTGTCATTGGATAAAATAGTGCCCCATCATTGGGGTCAATGGATGAAATAGTGCCCCCGTGCCGCAGTTTTGAGATCACTGGTATAACCAAACACTTTCAAGGGTATATTAAACGGAGCAACGGAGAGCAAATACATAAGAGAATCTCATTGTTGGGGTTTACGCTTTAAACTCAAGAACAGCAATGTATATGGGTGACTATATAATGAAATACAGAAGATAATGAATAGCTGGGATGAAAGAATAGAAAAGGGAAAAAGTTCCACAAAAACAAGAGAAACTGCAGCAAAATTTGAATTTCACAGCAGAAGTGCATTATGGAATCTCACCACTAGATGGCACCTGATTCAATCAGCCTTTACATGCCTTACATAGCCTGACATTCATTAGCATTATTAACAACCTGAACCTATTACTAAAGAAAACAATGGTGATTAATGACTGATGAAGAAATTAGACGATCAAACAACTTCTATATAGTTTCTGCCACACCCGAGCTGACTGTATGTTTGATGTATAATGCCTTTTAGTTAGGTCAATCTGTATGCATTCACTATGATGTCATAACATATCACCATATTTAATAATGACAAATATTTTTATTACTTCCTAATTAACCACTTCAATACCAGGCACTTAGACACCTTCCCGCCCAGCCCAATTTTCACCTTTCAGTGCTGTTGCAATTTGAATGACAATTACGCGGTCATACAACACTGTACCCAAACTAAATTTTTATCATTTTGTTCCCACAAATAGAGCTTTCTTTTGGTGGTATTTGATCACCTCTGCGGTTTTTATTTTTTGCGCAACAAATAAAAAAAGACCGAAAATTTTGAAAAAAAACAAGTTTTTCTTTGTTTCTGTTAAAACTTTTTGTAAATAAGTATGTTTTCTTCTTCAATGACGGGCACTGATATGGCTGCACTGACGAGCACTGATACGGCAGCACTGATGGGCACCGATGAGGTGGCACCAATAAGGTGGCACTGATGAGGTGGCACTGACGGGCACTGATGATGGGCACTGATAGGTGGCACTGATTGGCACTGATAGGTGGCACTAATGGGCACTCATAGGTGGCATGGATGGGCACTTATAGGCGGCACTGATGGGCACTCATAGGTGGCATTGATGGGCACTCGTAGGTGGCATTGATGGTTACTTATGGGTGGCACTGATAGTTGGCGCAGATGGGCACGGATGGGCACTGATATATGGGCACTGATGGGCACGGATGGGCACTGACAGGTGGCATGAATGGACACTGATGGGTGGCACTGATGGCACTGCTTGTTTGCAGTGATGCCCCTAAGGGTGGCATTGCTGGGCATCACTGCAACATGATGGTGCCAATCAGTGCCCATTTGTGGGCACTGATTGGCACAGATTTGGCACACTGGGCACATGTGGATGGCCATGGGGTACATACCTGGCCATCCACATGTTTCATTCCCTGGTGGTCCTAGTGGCGATCCCTGGTGGTCCAGTGTGGTGATCTGAGGGGGGGCTGCGCTGATAAACACTCAGCGCAGACCCCCCCTGCCAGGAGAGCCGCCGATCGGCTCTCCTCTACTTGCGTCTGTCAGACGCGAGTGAGAAAGAGCCGATCAACGGCTCTTCCTATTGACAGCGTGATCAGCCGTGATTGGACACGGCTGATCACGTGGTAAAGAGCCTCCGCCGGAGGCTCTTTACCAAGATCGGTGTAGCGGTGTGTCAGACTGACCCACTGATCGCCGCGATGCGCGCCCCCGGGGGCGCGCTGCGGCATGTTATCCTGCTGGACGTCATATGACGCCCAGTCAGGATAACAGAACCACTTCCCGGACGTCAATCCGCCATAGGGCGGGCGGGAAGTGGTTAAACATCTGATATGGGTGAGGTGCAGCGAGCTTTGTACCATACACACAGACAGCAAGAATGAATCAACAATCGTTTTCTGCGAAGGTTTACTCTCCTCTCCTGAAATACTCTGCACTGCTGGAGGACTCTGCTCCTTCCTCTATAACTCTCCTCTCCTGAAATACTCTGCACTGCTGGGGGACTCTGCTCCTTCCTCTATAACTCTCCTCTCCTGAAATACTCTGCACTGCTGGAGGACTCTGCTCCTTCCTCTATAACTCTCCTCTCCTGAAATACTCTGCACTGCTGGAGGACTCTGCTCCTTCCTCTATAACTCTCCTCTCCTGAAATACTCTGCACTGCTGGAGGACTCTGCTCCTTCCTCTATAACTCTCCTCTCCTGAAATACTCTGCAGTGCTGGAGGACTCTGCTCCTTCCTCTATAACTCTCCTCTCCTGAAATACTCTGCTCTGCTGGAGGACTCTGCTCCTTCCTCTATAACTCTCCTCTCCTGAAATACTCTGCACTGCTGGAGGACTCTGCTCCTTCCTCTATAACTCTCCTCTCCTGAAATACTCTGCACTGCTGGAGGACTCTGCTCCTTCCTCTATAACTCTCCTCTCCTGAAATACTCTGCTCTGCTGGAGGACTCCTCCCCTTCCTCTATAACTCTCCTCTCCTGAAATACTCTGCACTGCTGGAGGACTCTGCTCCTTCCTCTATAACTCTCCTCTCCTGAAATACTCTGCACTGCTGGAGGACTCTGCTCCTTCCTCTATAACTCTCCTCTCCTGAAATACTCTGCTCTGCTGGAGGACTCTGCTCCTTCCTCTATAACTCTCCTCTCCTGAAATACTCTGCACTGCTGGAGGACTCTGCTCCTTCCTCTATAACTCTCCTCTCCTGAAATACTCTGCTGGAGGACTCTGCTCCTTCCTCTATAACTCTCCTCTCCTGAAATACTCTGCACTGCTGGAGGACTCTGCTCCTTCCTCTATAACTCTCCTCTCCTGAAATACTCTGCACTGCTGGAGGACTCTGCTCCTTCCTCTATAACTCTCCTCTCCTGAAATACTCTGCACTGCTGGAGGACTCTGCTCCTTCCTCTATAACTCTCCTCTCCTGAAATACTCTGCACTGCTGGAGGACTCTGCTCCTTCCTCTATAACTCTCCTCTCCTGAAATACTCTGCTGGAGGACTCTGCTCCTTCCTCTATAACTCTCCTCTCCTGAAATACTCTGCACTGCTGGAGGACTCTGCTCCTTCCTCTATAACTCTCCTCTCCTGAAATACTCTGCACTGCTGGAGGACTCTGCTCCTTCCTCTATAACTCTCCTCTCCTGAAATACTCTGCACTGCTGGAGGACTCTGCTCCTTCCTCTATAACTCTCCTCTCCTGAAATACTCTGCACTGCTGGAGGACTCCTCTCCTTCCTCTATAACTCTCCTCTCCTGAAATACTCTGCAGTGCTGGAGGACTCTGCTCCTTCCTCTATAACTCTCCTCTCCTGAAATACTCTGCAGTGCTGGATGACTCTGCTCCTTCCTCTATAACTCTCCTCTCCTGAAATACTCTGCACTGCTGGAGGACTCTGCTCCTTCCTCTATAACTCTCCTCTCCTGAAATACTCTGCACTGCTGGAGGACTCTGCTCCTTCCTCTATAACTCTCCTCTCCTGAAATACTCTGCACTGCTGGAGGACTCCTCTCCTTCCTCTATAACTCTCCTCTCCTGAAATACTCTGCTCTGCTGGAGGACTCTGCTCCTTCCTCTATAACTCTCCTCTCCTGAAATACTCTGCACTGCTGGAGGACTCTGCTCCTTCCTCTATAACTCTCCTCTCCTGAAATACTCTGCAGTGCTGGAGGACTCTGCTCCTTCCTCTATAACTCTCCTCTCCTGAAATACTCTGCTCTGCTGGAGGACTCTGCTCTTCCTCTATAACGCTCCTCTCCTGAAATACTCTGCTCTGCTGGAGGACTCCGCTCCTCCCTCTATAACTCTCCTCTCCTGAAATACTCTGCTGGAGGACTCTGCTACTTCCTCTATAACTCTCCTCTCCTGAAATACCCTGCACTGCTGGAGGACTCTGCTCCTTCCTCTATAACTCTCCTCTCCTGAAATACTCTGCTCTGCTGGAGGACTCTGCTCTTCCTCTATAACTCTCCTCTCCTGAAATACTCTGCAGTGCTGGAGGACTCTGCTCCTTCCTCTATAACTCTCCTCTCCTGAAATACTCTGCTCTGCTGGAGGACTCTGCTCCTTCCTCTATAACTCTCCTCTCCTGAAATACTCTGCACTGCTGGAGGACTCTGCTCCTTCCTCTATAACTCTCCTCTCCTGAAATACTCTGCAGTGCTGGAGGACTCTGCTCCTCCCTCTATAACTCTCCTCTCCTGAAATACTCTGCACTGCTGGAGGACTCTGCTCCTTCCTTCACAACTCTCCTCTCCTGAAATACTCTGCACTGCTGGAGGACTCTGCTCCTTCCTTCACAACTCTCCTCTCCCGAAATACTCTGCACTGCTGGAGGACTCTGCTCCTTCCTCTATAACTCTCCTCTCCTGAAATACTCTGCAGTGCTGGAGGACTCTGCTCCTTCCTCTATAACTCTCCTCTCCTGAAATACTCTGCACTGCTGGAGGACTCTGCTCCTTCCTCTATAACTCTCCTCTCCTGAAATACTCTGCTCTGCTGGAGGACTCTGCTCCTTCCTCTATAACTCTCCTCTCCTGAAATACTCTGCACTGCTGGAGGACTCTGCTCCTTCCTCTATAACTCTCCTCTCCTGAAATACTCTGCTGGAGGACTCTGCTCCTTCCTCTATAACTCTCCTCTCCTGAAATACTCTGCACTGCTGGAGGACTCTGCTCCTTCCTCTATAACTCTCCTCTCCTGAAATACTCTGCACTGCTGGAGGACTCTGCTCCTTCCTCTATAACTCTCCTCTCCTGAAATACTCTGCACTGCTGGAGGACTCTGCTCCTTCCTCTACAACTCTCCTCTCCTGAAATACTCTGCAGTGCTGGAGGACGCTGCTCCTTCCTCTATAACTCTCCTCTTCTGAAATACTCTGCACTGCTGGAGGACTCTGCTCCTTCCTCTATAACTCTCCTCTCCTGAAATACTCTGCACTGCTGGAGGACTCTGCTCCTTCCTCTATAACTCTCCTCTCCTGAAATACTCTGCAGTGCTGGAGGACTCTGCTCCTTCCTCTATAACTCTCCTCTCCTGAAATACTCTGCTCTGCTGGAGGACTCTGCTCCTTCCTCTATAACTCTCCTCTCCTGAAATACTCTGCACTGCTGGAGGACTCTGCTCCTTCCTCTATAACTCTCCTCTCCTGAAATACTCTGCACTGCTGGAGGACTCTGCTCCTTCCTCTATAACTCTCCTCTCCTGAAATACTCTGCTCTGCTGGAGGACTCCTCCCCTTCCTCTATAACTCTCCTCTCCTGAAATACTCTGCACTGCTGGAGGACTCTGCTCCTTCCTCTATAACTCTCCTCTCCTGAAATACTCTGCACTGCTGGAGGACTCTGCTCCTTCCTCTATAACTCTCCTCTCCTGAAATACTCTGCTCTGCTGGAGGACTCTGCTCCTTCCTCTATAACTCTCCTCTCCTGAAATACTCTGCACTGCTGGAGGACTCTGCTCCTTCCTCTATAACTCTCCTCTCCTGAAATACTCTGCTGGAGGACTCTGCTCCTTCCTCTATAACTCTCCTCTCCTGAAATACTCTGCACTGCTGGAGGACTCTGCTCCTTCCTCTATAACTCTCCTCTCCTGAAATACTCTGCACTGCTGGAGGACTCTGCTCCTTCCTCTATAACTCTCCTCTCCTGAAATACTCTGCAGTGCTGGAGGACTCTGCTCCTTCCTCTATAACTCTCCTCTCCTGAAATACTCTGCACTGCTGGAGGACTCCTCTCCTTCCTCTATAACTCTCCTCTCCTGAAATACTCTGCAGTGCTGGAGGACTCTGCTCCTTCCTCTATAACTCTCCTCTCCTGAAATACTCTGCTCTGCTGGAGGACTCCGCTCCTTCCTCTATAACTCTCCTCTCCTGAAATACCCTGCACTGCTGGAGGACTCTGCTCCTTCCTCTATAACTCTCCTCTCCTGAAATACTCTGCTCTGCTGGAGGACTCTGCTCTTCCTCTATAACTCTCCTCTCCTGAAATACTCTGCAGTGCTGGAGGACTCTGCTCCTTCCTCTATAACTCTCCTCTCCTGAAATACTCTGCTCTGCTGGAGGACTCTGCTCCTTCCTCTATAACTCTCCTCTCCTGAAATACTCTGCACTGCTGGAGGACTCTGCTCCTTCCTCTATAACTCTCCTCTCCTGAAATACTCTGCAGTGCTGGAGGACTCTGCTCCTCCTCTATAACTCTCCTCTCCTGAAATACTCTGCACTGCTGGAGGACTCTGCTCCTTCCTTCACAACTCTCCTCTCCTGAAATACTCTGCACTGCTGGAGGACTCTGCTCCTTCCTTCACAACTCTCCTCTCCCGAAATACTCTGCACTGCTGGAGGACTCTGCTCCTTCCTCTATAACTCTCCTCTCCTGAAATACTCTGCAGTGCTGGAGGACTCTGCTCCTTCCTCTATAACTCTCCTCTCCTGAAATACTCTGCACTGCTGGAGGACTCTGCTCCTTCCTCTATAACTCTCCTCTCCTGAAATACTCTGCTCTGCTGGGGGACTCTGCTCCTTCTATAACTCTCCTCTCCTGAAATACTCTGCTCTGCTGGAGGACTCTGCTCCTTCCTCTATAACTCTCCTCTCCTGAAATACTCTGCACTGCTGGAGGACTCTGCTCCTTCCTCTATAACTCTCCTCTCCTGAAATACTCTGCACTGCTGGAGGACTCTGCTCCTTCCTCTATAACTCTCCTCTCCTGAAATACTCTGCTGGAGGACTCTGCTCCTTCCTCTATAACTCTCCTCTCCTGAAATACTCTGCACTGCTGGAGGACTCTGCTCCTTCCTCTATAACTCTCCTCTCCTGAAATACTCTGCACTGCCGGAGGACTCTGCTCCTTCCTCTACAACTCTCCTCTCCTGAAATACTCTGCTCTGCTGGAGGACTCTGCTCCTTCCTCTATAACTCTCCTCTCCTGAAATACTCTGCTCTGCTGGAGGACTCTGCTCCTTCCTCTATAACTCTCCTCTCCTGAGATACTCTGCACTGCTGGAGGACTCTGCTCCTTCCTCTATAACTCTCCTCTCCTGAAATACTCTGCAGTGCTGGAGGACTCTGCTCCTTCCTCTATAACTCTCCTCTCCTGAAATACTCTGCTCTGCTGGAGGACTCTGCTCCTTCCTCTATAACTCTCCTCTCCTGAAATACCCTGCAGTGCTGGAGGACTCTGCTCCTTGCTCTATAACTCTCCTCTCCTGAAATACTCTGTACTGCTGGAGGACTCTTCTCCTTCCTCTATAACTCTCCTCTCCTATAATACTCTGCACTGCTGGAGGACTCTGCTCCTTCCTCTATAACTCTCCTCTCCTGAAATACTCTGCAGTGCTGGAGGACTCTGCTCCTTCCTCTATAACTCTCCTCTCCTGAAATACTCTGCTCTGCTGGAGGACTCTGCTCCTTCCTCTATAACTCTCCTCTCCTGAAATACTCTGCACTGCTGGAGGACTCTGCTCCTTCCTCTATAACTCTCCTCTCCTGAAATACTCTGCTGGAGGACTCTGCTCCTTCCTCTATAACTCTCCTCTCCTGAAATACTCTGCTGGAGGACTCTGCTCCTTCCTCTATAACTCTCCTCTCCTGAAATACTCTGCACTGCCGGAGGACTCTGCTCCTTCCTCTATAACTCTCCTCTCCTGAAATACTCTGCTCTGCTGGAGGACTCTGCTCTTCCTCTATAACTCTCCTCTCCTGAAATACTCTGCTCTGCTGGAGGACTCTGCTCCTTCCTCTATAACTCTCCTCTCCTGAAATACTCTGCAGTGCTGGAGGACTCTGCTCCTTCCTCTATAACTCTCCTCTCCTGAAATACTCTGCTCTGCTGGAGGACTCTGCTCTTCCTCTATAACGCTCCTCTCCTGAAATACTCTGCTCTGCTGGAGGACTCTGCTCCTTCCTCTATAACTCTCCTCTCCTGAAATACTCTGCAGTGCTGGAGGACTCTGCTCCTTCCTCTATAACTCTCCTCTCCTGAAATACTCTGCTCTGCTGGAGGACTCTGCTCTTCCTCTATAACTCTCCTCTCCTGAAATACTCTGCAGTGCTGGAGGACTCTGCTCCTTCCTCTATAACTCTCCTCTCCTGAAATACTCTGCTCTGCTGGAGGACTCTGCTCCTTCCTCTATAACTCTCCTCTCCTGAAATACTCTGCACTGCTGGAGGACTCTGCTCCTTCCTCTATAACTCTCCTCTCCTGAAATACTCTGCAGTGCTGGAGGACTCTGCTCCTCCCTCTATAACTCTCCTCTCCTGAAATACTCTGCAGTGCTGGAGGACTCTGCTCCTTCCTCTATAACTCTCCTCTCCTGAAATACTCTGCACTGCTGGAGGACTCTGCTCCTTCCTCTATAACTCTCCTCTCCTGAAATACTCTGCTCTGCTGGAGGACTCTACTCCTTCCTCTATAACTCTCCTCTCCTGAAATACTCTGCTCTGCTGGAGGACTCTGCTCCTTCCTCTATAACTCTCCTCTCCTGAAATACTCTGCTCTGCTGGAGGACTCTGCTCCTTCCTCTATAACTCTCCTCTCCTGAAATACTCTGCACTGCTGGAGGACTCTGCTCCTTCCTCTATAACTCTCCTCTCCTGAAATACTCTGCAGTGCTGGAGGACTCTGCTCCTCCCTCTATAACTCTCCTCTCCTGAAATACTCTGCACTGCTGGAGGACTCTGCTCCTTCCTCTATAACTCTCCTCTCCTGAAATACTCTGCAGTGCTGGAGGACTCTGCTCCTTCCTCTATAACTCTCCTCTCCTGAAATACTCTGCACTGCTGGAGGACTCTGCTCCTTCCTCTATAACTCTCCTCTCCTGAAATACTCTGCTCTGCTGGGGGACTCTGCTCCTTCTATAACTCTCCTCTCCTGAAATACTCTGCTCTGCTGGAGGACTCTGCTCCTTCCTCTATAACTCTCCTCTCCTGAAATACTCTGCACTGCTGGAGGACTCTGCTCCTTCCTCTATAACTCTCCTCTCCTGAAATACTCTGCACTGCTGGAGGACTCTGCTCCTTCCTCTATAACTCTCCTCTCCTGAAATACTCTGCTGGAGGACTCTGCTCCTTCCTCTATAACTCTCCTCTCCTGAAATACTCTGCTGGAGGACTCTACTCCTTCCTCTATAACTCTCCTCTCCTGAAATACTCTGCTCTGCTGGAGGACTCTGCTCCTTCCTCTATAACTCTCCTCTCCTGAAATACTCTGCACTGCCGGAGGACTCTGCTCCTTCCTCTATAACTCTCCTCTCCTGAAATACTCTGCTCTGCTGGAGGACTCTGCTCCTTCCTCTATAACTCTCCTCTCCTGAAATACTCTGCTCTGCTGGAGGACTCTGCTCCTTCCTCTATAACTCTCCTCTCCTGAGATACTCTGCACTGCTGGAGGACTCTGCTCCTTCCTCTATAACTCTCCTCTCCTGAAATACTCTGCAGTGCTGGAGGACTCTGCTCCTTCCTCTATAACTCTCCTCTCCTGAAATACCCTGCAGTGCTGGAGGACTCTGCTCCTTGCTCTATAACTCTCCTCTCCTGAAATACTCTGTACTGCTGGAGGACTCTTCTCCTTCCTCTATAACTCTCCTCTCCTATAATACTCTGCACTGCTGGAGGACTCTGCTCCTTCCTCTATAACTCTCCTCTCCTGAAATACTCTGCAGTGCTGGAGGACTCTGCTCCTTCCTCTATAACTCTCCTCTCCTGAAATACTCTGCAGTGCTGGAGGACTCTACTCCTTCCTCTATAACTCTCCTCTCCTGAAATACTCTGCTCTGCTGGAGGACTCTGCTCCTTCCTCTATAACTCTCCTCTCCTGAAATACTCTGCACTGCTGGAGGACTCTGCTCCTTCCTCTATAACTCTCCTCTCCTGAAATACTCTGCTGGAGGACTCTGCTCCTTCCTCTATAACTCTCCTCTCCTGAAATACTCTGCTGGAGGACTCTACTCCTTCCTCTATAACTCTCCTCTCCTGAAATACTCTGCTCTGCTGGAGGACTCTGCTCCTTCCTCTATAACTCTCCTCTCCTGAAATACTCTGCACTGCTGGAGGACTCTGCTCCTTCCTCTATAACTCTCCTCTCCTGAAATACTCTGCACTGCCGGAGGACTCTGCTCCTTCCTCTATAACTCTCCTCTCCTGAAATACTCTGCTCTGCTGGAGGACTCTGCTCCTTCCTCTATAACTCTCCTCTCCTGAAATACTCTGCTGCTGGAGGACTCTGCTCCTTCCTCTATAACTCTCCTCTCCTGAAATACTCTGCTGGAGGACTCTGCTCCTTCCTCTATAACTCTCCTCTCCTGAAATACTCTGCTGGAGGACTCTGCTCCTTCCTCTATAACTCTCCTCTCCTGAAATACTCTGCTCTGCTGGAGGACTCTGCTACTTCCTCTATAACTCTCCTCTCCTGAAATACTCTGCTCTGCTGGAGGACTCTGCTCTTCCTCTATAACTCTCCTCTCCTGAAATACTCTGCTGGAGGACTCTGCTCCTTCCTCTATAACTCTCCTCTCCTGAAATACTCTGCAGTGCTGGAGGACTCTGCTCCTTCCTCTATAACTCTCCTCTCCTGAAATACTCTGCACTGCTGGAGGACTCTGCTCCTCCCTCTATAACTCTCCTCTCCTATAATACTCTGCACTGCTGGAGGACTCTGCTCCTTCCTCTATAACTCTCCTCTCCTGAAATACTCTGCTGGAGGACTCTGCTCCTTCCTCTATAACTCTCCTCTCCTGAAATACTCTGCAGTGCTGGAGGACTCTGCTCCTTCCTCTATAACTCTCCTCTCCTGAAATACTCTGCACTGCTGGAGGACTCTGCTCCTCCCTCTATAACTCTCCTCTCCTGAAATACTCTGCTGGAGGACTCTGCTCCTTCCTTCATAACTCTCCTCTCCTGAAATACTCTGCTCTGCTGGAGGACTCTGCTCCTTCCTCTATAACTCTCCTCTCCTGAAATACTCTGCTCTGCTGGAGGACTCTGCTCCTTCCTCTATAACTCTCCTCTCCTGAAATACTCTGCACTGCTGGAGGACTCTGCTCCTTCCTCTATAACTCTCCTCTCCTGAAATACTCTGCTCTGCTGGAGGACTCTGCTCCTTCCTCTATAACTCTCCTCTCCTGAAATATTCTGCTCTGCTGGAGGACTCTGCTCCTTCCTCTATAACTCTCCTCTCCTGAAATACTCTGCTGGAGGACTCTGCTCCTTCCTCTAGAACTCTCCTCTCCTGAAATACTCTTCTCTGCTGGAGGACTCCTCTCCTTCCTCTATAACTCTCCTCTCCTGAAATACTCGGCACACACAGCATCAGGAAGCCAGTCCAGAGCAATGATGTGCAGGCGACGTTGGAGTGCATGTAGATGGGAAGTGGCTGAAAGAGGCTGCAGGAGATCAGCAGCATTGAGATGGGAAAATAATGTAATAAATGTGAGGAGGATTCTTAGGAGGAATAAACTTGGCGGTTGTTGAGGGGAGAAGATCGGGCAGAGGAGACGTTGGCAGCCCAGGTGGGACGGGCAGGAACTTCTCCTGTAAGGGTTTCCTATCCATTGGTGGAGATTTCCTGGTGATGTCACTCGCTGACCTCGGGATCGGGGGAAACAATTGTTTTTGCAGGATCTGGATAACAATGGGTCATTGTACGGGATTAGTGGCTGCGGAGATAAGAGGTTTAACCGGCAATTCAAAGAGTAATAGATCTGAGTTATTAAAGGGTCCAGCTTTGTTCAGACCAGCCAATGGGATTCATCCGTTCATGTATAGAGACCGGGGATTGGCTGTTGGGTGTATATTAGGGAAGGTGGTTGGACAGGTTCAGCCTGATCTCACTAAACCCCCCCCAACCCCCCCCCCCCCCCCCCCCCCCGTCCACCAGCTTCTCCAGCAACATGAATTATCTGGTTGGCCCGGTGTTCATGTTTATGGCCAAACACTAAGCGCCACGGCGTATCCTCAACCAACGGTCTCCAAACTGCGGCCCCGGGGCCGGATGTGGCCCTTCGCTTGCTTTTAACCCGGCCCCTTGGAGCACTACTTCATTCACTGACACCAACAAAGGGGTGCAATTCCTCCCAATGACCCTGCACACATTGGGGGAGGGGGGCACACAATGCCCACAAATCCAATGAACCAAAGGGGGGGGGGGGGGCAGGGACAGCCTGGCTGGAGAGGAAAGGTCTAGATCAGGGGTCTCCAAACTTTCCAAACAAGGGGCCAGTTTACTGTCCTTCAGACTTTAGGGGGGGCCGGACCGTGGCCATCGGGAGTAGAAAATGTCGTTGGTGTCTTTGGACCCCATTGTTGCTGACATTGGTAGAAATAGTGCCCCATCATTGGTAGAAATAGTGCCCCATCATTGGTGTCATTGGGAGGAATAGTGCCCCATCATTGGTAGAAATAGTGCCCCATCATTGGTGTCATTGGGAGGAATAGTGCCCCATCATTGGTAGGAATAGTGCCCCATCATTGGTGTCATTGGGAGGAATAGTGCCCCATCATTGGTGTCATTGGGAGGAATAGTGCCCCATCATTGGTAGGAATAGTGCCCCATCATTGGTGTCATTGGTAGGAATAGTGCCCCATCATTGGTGTCATTGGGAGGAATAGTGCCCCATCATTGGTAGGAATAGTGCCCCATCATTGGTGTCATTGGGAGGAATAGTGCCCCATCATTGGTAGAACTAGTGCCCCATCATTGGTGTCATTGCTAGGAATTTTGCCCCATCATTGGTGTCATTGGGAGGAATAGTGCCCCATTGTTGGTATCAGTGAATGAAATAATACCCCAAGGTCGGATAAAAGCAAAAGGGACGCATCTGGCTCCCGGGCCGTAGTTTGCATACCACTGGTCTAGATGATGCTGGACGTCCTCCAGGAAATGAGGCGGGGCTCTTATCTGACTTGCTGCAGCTTCTAATGCACATTGTGAGAAGCTCACAGTGTGCGGTGCGTTTTGACAGGCCCTGCATGCTGCAACTTTGGTGCGGTTTTGAAAACCAAAAACGCAGCTTCCCATTGAAATGAATGTAAATCGCGGCAAAAACTCACCTGCGTTTTGTGTTTTTGTTCCATTTTTGTCCATTTTCACAGGCGCTGGCGGCCCAAAAACGCAGCAAAATCGTGTGAAAGGGGCCTAAGGCTCCATTCACACCCGACTGCAGGCGGGATCACTGCCATTTCAAATCGCTGCAAAACCCAGACGTGTTTGCGATGCCATTACTTCTTATCGGCACCCCAATTGTGCCACGATCGTCTCCACGGTAAATCGCGCTGCCATCGCAATGCTTGCCGCTCAAAAAAAGGAACCAGAGCTTATTTTGGGCGACAGCGTCACAGGTTGCGATTTTCCGCAATTTAGCGATTGGGGTTACCATTAGAAGTAGTGGCATCGCAAATGCGTGTTTTGCAGCGATTTGAAATTGCAGGGGGCGGAATTGCAGTGACTCCGCCCCCTGCGATGAGGTTGTTAATGGAGCCTCAGCAATTGCAGGACTGAAGGGAAAGCCGGGGTCACCTGTTGTTCTGCCCCCCAGCGGGCGCCGGTGTGCTTGTTGTTCTGCCCCCCAGCGGGCGCCGGTGTGCTTGTTGTTCTGCCCCCCAGGGGGCGCCGGTGTGCCTGTTGCTCTGCCCCCCAGAGGGCGCCGGTGTGCCTGTTGCTCTGCCCCCCAGGGGGCGCCGGTGTGCCTGTTGTTCTGCCCCCCAGGGGGCGCCGGTGTGCCTGTTGTTCTGCCCCCAGGGGGCGCCGGTGTGCCTGTTGTTCTGCCCCCCAGGGGGCGCCGGTGTGCCTGTTGTTCTGCCCTAACCCCAGAGGGCGCCAGTGTGCCTGTTGTTCTGCCCCCCAGGGGGCGCCGGTGTGCCTGTTGCTCTGCCCCCCAGAGGGCGCTGTTGTGCCTGTTGCTCTGCCCCCCAGGGGGCGCCGGTGTGCCTGTTGTTCTGCCCCCCAGGGGGCGCCGTTGTGCCTGTTGCTCTGCCCCCAGGGGGCGCCGGTGTGCCTGTTGTTCTGCCCCCCAGGGGGCGCCGGTGTGCCTGTTGCTCTGCCCCCCAGGGGGCGCCGGTGTGCCTGTTGTTCTGCCCCCAGGGGGCGCCGGTGTGCCTGTTGTTCTGCCCCCCAGGGGGTGCCGGTGTGCCTGTTGTTCTGCCCCCCAGGGGGCGCCGGTGTGCCTGTTGTTCTGCCCCCCAGGGGGCGCCGGTGTGCCCGTTCAGTGATTGCCCTCAGCTGTTCCTAATACAGCCTCCAGCTGTCTAATTATATTGTAAAGCGCTGCACAAACTGTTGGCACTTAGAAATCCTCTATTATAATATTTGCTTCCATTGGTGTAGAATCTGCGGTTGGGAAAAGTCGCTGTCACTCAGGGATCTGCTCTGCCTGTCTGTCCAGCTCTGACCCCCCCCCCCCCCCCCCCCCCGCAGGCTGATTAGTAAGCTGATCCTATGAGTGACACATTGCATGAGGAATGTGTCAGCTGCAGTACCCAACACTCACCAGCAGAGGACCCCCTCCCACCCTCTCCGCCTTCCCCACCACCACCCAGCTGCACAGACCTGTCTGTGTCTCTCCCCCTTGTCTTCTTTGAAAGTAAAGCTAATAAGATTCATAGACAGGAGGTGGAGCTGAGCACAGGAGGATCTCACTCTCCCCCAGCAGCCGGCACAACTGACACTGCTGAGCCCAGAAAAAGGGGGCCATGGCTCGCTCACCTTCCCCCTGCCAGGTAGGGCTCTTCCCGCAACCTTTGGGATAAAGCCAAGGCTCCTGGCTGCCATGGGGAGGCTGGGATTTTAAAGAAGGAAGCTCGGTTGCCAAGTCCTGCTTTCCTTCCTGGTCATAAGCAAGATAAGGATAGAAGAAGAGCAGCAGGTAGCAGAGACAGGTGGAAGCCATGGAGGAGACCAAAGCCACCAAAGACAAGAGCCAAGGGTCCAAGAAACTGTTCCGGAGCCGCTCCCTGAAGTCGGTGGGGAATTTCATGCAAAGGATCCTGAGAACTTTGAGCAGTTTGTCCCACCTGGGAGATGGCGAGAGGGGCCCCCCGGACCTGGGGGACGATGACGGGGGCTTCAGGCGGGAGGACCACCCCGGAGAACTCGGCAGAGGGGTCCCTCAAGAGGAGACCAGGGTGGTGCAAGGAGGGGACAGCAACAATAACCTGGGCAAGGGTCAGGGGCCACCCCGGGGCCAGGAGATGCCCAACTGGAGCTCAGAGGACAAGGTGCCCGGGGTGCTTGGGCTGAAGAACCACGGGAACACCTGCTTCATGAACGCCGTGGTCCAGTGCTTGAGCAATACGGATCTCCTGGCGGAGTACCTGGGGATGGAGCAGTACCGGACGGAGCTGGGCAGAGCGAAGGTCAATGGGTTGGTGCAGAAGGACTCGACGGTGGAAGCGCCAGCTAACGGGGGCAGAGGGGAAGTCACCGAGAGGCTGGCCTCTCTGGTCAGGGCTCTGTGGACCCTGGAGTACACCCCTCAGCTATCGGTGGAGTTTAAGGTGAGCGACTTCTTTAATTGTAACTCGTTGAATGCTTGAAGTGCAACGAGCTGGTATGCCCAGCCTTAGGCAAAACATGGGCACTACAAAACCCAGCATACAGGGCCGGATCTAACCTGCCTGATGTGGGGGTGCAGGAAAAAAAAATGTCAGTGGACAGAAGATGGGAGGTCAGTAGGCCAGAGGGTACCATCAGCAGTTTGTATGAAAGTGTATAGGATCAGCAGGACAGGGGTCAGCAGGGAAGAGGGTACCATCAGCAGTTTGTTGGGCAGTGTAGAGGATCAGCAGGACAGGAGTCAGAAAGGCAGTGTACGGGGTCAGCAGGGCAGAGGGTACCATCAGCAGTTTGTTGGGCAGTGTAGGGGACCATCAGGACAGGGTCATTAGGGCAGTGTATGGGGTCAGCAGGGCAGAGGGTACCATCAGCAGTTTGTAGGACAGTGTACGGGGTCAGCAGGGCAGAGGGTACCATCAGCAGTTTGTAGGACAGTGTACGGGGTCAGCAGGGCAGAGGGTACCATCAGCAGTTTGTAGGACAGTGTACGGGGTCAGCAGGGCAGAGGGTACCATCAGCAGTTTGTAGGACAGTGTACGGGGTCAGCAGGGCAGAGGGTACCATCAGCAGTTTGTAGGACAGTGTACGGGGTCAGCAGGGCAGAGGGTACCATCAGCAGTTTGTAGGACAGTGTATGGGGTCAGCAGGGCTGAGGGAAGCATCAGCAGCTTGTAGGGCAGAGGACAGGGGTCAGAAGGGCAGTGTACGGGGACAGCAGGGCAGAGGGTACCATCAGCAGTTTGTTGGGTAGTGTAGAAGATCAGCAGGACAGGGGTCAGAAGGGCAGTGTACGGGGTCAGTAGGGCAGAGGGTACCATCAGCAGTTTGTTGGGCAGTGTAGAGGATCAGCAGGACAGGGGTCAGAAGGGCAGTGTACGGGGTCAGCAGGGCAGAGGGTAGTGCCATCAGCAGTTTGTAGGACAGTGTACGGGGTCAGCAGGGCAGAGGGTAGTGCCATCAGCAGTTTGTAGGACAGTGTATGGGGTCAGCAGGGCTGAGGGAAGCATCAGCAGCTTGTAGGGCAGAGGACAGGGGTCAGAAGGGCAGTGTACGGGGTCAGTAGGGCAGAGGGTACCATCAGCAGTTTGTTGGGTAGTGTACAGGATCAGCAGGACAGTGTATGGGGACAGAGGGTACCATCAGCAGTTTGTTGGGCAGTGTAGAGGACCATCAGGACAGGGGTCATTAGGGCAGTGTATGGGGTCAGCAGGGCAAAGGGTACCATCAGCAGTTTGTAGGACAGTGTATGGGGTCAGCAGGACAGGGGTCAGAAGGGCAGTGTACGGGGTCAGCAGGGCAGAGGGTACCATCAGCAGTTTGTTGGGTAGTGTAGAGGATCAGCAGGACAGGGGTCAGAAGGGCAGTGTACGGGGTCAGCAGGTACCCTCAGCAGTTTGTAGGACAGTGTATGGGGTCAGCAGGACAGGGGTCAGAAGGGCAGTTTACGGGGTCAGCAGGGCTGAGGGAAGCATCAGCAGCTTGTAGGGCAGAGGACAGGGGTCAGAAGGGCAGTGTACAGGGGTCACAAATGCAATGTACAGGGTCCGCAGAATGGAGCACAGGGGTCAACAGGGCAGTGTACAGGGCTGCTCGGTGTGGAGGACAGACAGGGGTCTGCAGGGCAGTGTACAGGGGTCTGCAGGGCAGTGTACAGGGGTCTGCTGGGAGAAGGACAGGGGTCAATGCTGGCAGGGCATTCAGCAGAGCTCCTTTGGCTTTTGGGAAGAGGTGAAATTTAAATCTGCACACCCCTAGATCCGGCCGTGCCAGCATGCCCTGCCAGTACAAGCAGACAACTTTTGAATCTTCAGTTGGTGTTGAACTACAAGTGCCAGCATGCATGACTTGCACCCCACCTGTGTTCCTCCAGGTTGGAGGGAACTCCAAAGGCCACCGTGCCTCACCAATGTAAAACCCCTTGGATTCCAAGGCAGATGAGCTACAGATCTCAACAGGCTTTGGAAATGCTGAGGCTTGTAGTTCCGTGGCACGCTGCCTGTCATGAGTTCCACGACTGGTAATGGCTTTTGCCAACAGGGCCTGTTGGGTCTTCTAGTCCTCCTGCTGCTGGTGGCCCCCAGTATTTTACCATCAGAGCATACTGGGTCACTTAGTTCCACTACAGGTAGCATTGTCTTCTAACAACCAGACCTGATGGATCTATGTCTAATAGGACTTGCTGGGTCTTGTAGTTCTTCTACTGATGGTGGGGGCTATATACTTTACAAGTTGGGAATACTAGATCATCAAGTTCCACCAAACGTAATGTCAACCTGCCAACAGGAACTGCTGGGTCTTATAGTCCCCATGCTGCTTTTGGTCCCTGGTATTTTACCAGCAGGGTATACTTGGTCAGTCAGTAGCATTGTCTTCTAACTGGGCCTGCTGGATCTTGCAGTTCTTCTGTTGTCAGTGGTTACAAGTACTGTGATGGAACTAAACAACCCAGTGTGTTCTGCTGGTAAAGTACTTGGGGCCACCAGCAGCAGGGGGACTATAAGAACACCAGCAGGCCCTGATGGCAAGAATCATTCCCTATGGTGGGACTAAACGACCCAGTTGTCCCTGCTTTTGAAGTACTTGGGGCCACCAGCAGCAGAAGAACTACAAGATCCATCAGGTCTGGTTGTTAGAAGACATTGCTACCTGTAGTGGAACTAACTGACCCAGTATGCTCTGATGGTAAATTACTGGGGGCCACCAGCAGCAGGAGGACTAGAAGACCCAACAGGCCCTGTTGGTAATACCTCCTGCCATCGGGCAAGCTGGGTTTGGTAGTTCAGCTGCTGTAGTTTGCCCTCAGTACTTTACCAGTAGAGCATATTGGGTTCTTTAGGTCCAGCGCAGGTAAAGTTGTCTTCTAATAGGACCTTCTGGGTTATTTTACCATCAGGGAAGACTGGGACATTAAGTTCCACTATGGGTAATGCCTCCTGCCAACAGGGCTTGATGGTTCTTGTAGTCCTCCTGCTGCTGGTGGCTCCCAGTCCTTTACCAGCAGACCATACTGGGTTGTTTAGTTCCATCACAGGCAGTGTTGTCCTCTAACAGGACCTTTTTGGTCTTTGTAGTTCTGCTGCTGGTGGCCCAAGTACTTACCACTAGGGAATACTGGGTCTTGGAGTTCCGCTACTGGTAACAGTGACTGCTACCAGAACTTTCTGGGCCTTGTAGTCCCCAAGCTGCTGGTGGTGCCCCCTGTACTTTACCAGTACGGCCTATTAGGGCATTTCGTTCCACCTCATTTAACATTGTCTTCTAACGTGACCTGTTGGGTCTTGTAGTTCTTCTGATGCCCCAAGTACCTTAATAACCATAGATAATGTCTCTTGGCCACAGGGTCTGCTGGTTCTTGTAGTCCCCCTGCTGGTGGACCCCAGTACTTACCAGCAGGGCATACTGGGGCGTTTGATTCCACCACTTGTAGCATTGTCTTCTAACAGGACCTGCTGGGTCTTGTAGTTCTTCTGCCGCCGGTTGCGCCAAGTCCTTTTAACAGTAGGGAAGAGGGTCATCAAGTTCCATCATCATTAATGCCTCCTGCCATTAGGGCTTGCTGATTCCTATAGTTCCCCTTTTGCTGGTGGTCCCCAGTACTTTACCAGAAGAACATAATGGGGTGATTTAGTGCCATCAGAGGTAATGACACCTTCTAACAGGTCCCACTGGGCCTTGTAGTTCTTTTGTACCTGGGG
Source organism: Lithobates septentrionalis (assembly GCA_037952835.1). NCBI lineage: Eukaryota > Metazoa > Chordata > Amphibia > Anura > Ranidae > Lithobates > Lithobates septentrionalis. The sequence goes on from JBBDGP010004931.1 coordinate 31,735, forward strand.
ATGCTGTGATTAGCTCCATATCTGCACCCCTTGGACCATACCATTAATTCATCATTTTATATTTCTCTTTTCTTACATTGTTAATAAATACACTATATTGCCAAAAGTATTGGGACGCCTGCCTTTACACGCACATGAACTTTAATGACACCCCAGTCTTAGTCCGGAGGGTTCAATATTGAGTTGGCTCCGCCCTTTGCAGCTATAACAGCTTCAACTCTTCTGGGAAGGCCGTCCACAAGGTTTAGGAGGGTGTCTATGGGAATGTTTGACCATTCTTCCAGAAGAGCATTTGTGAGGTCAGGCACTGATGTTGGACGAAAAGGCCTGGCTCGCAGTCTCCGCTCTAATTCATCCCAAAGGTGTTCTATCGGGTTGAGGTCAGGACTCTGTGCAGGACAGTCAAATTCCTCCACCCCAAACTCACTCATCCATGTCTTTATGGACCTTGCTTTGTGCACTGGTCGGCGGTCATGTTGGAACTGGTAGGGGCCGTCCCCAAACTGATCCCACAAAGTTGAAATTGCCCAAAATGTCTTGGTATGCTGACGCCTGAAGAGTTGCCCTTACTGGAACTAAGGAGCCAGAAAAAAAAAAAAACAACCCCCACACCATAATCCCCCCTCCACCAAATGATTTGGACCAGTGCACAAAGCAAGGTCCATAAAGACATGGATGAGTGAGTTTGGGGTGGAGGAACTTGACTCAACCTCATAGAACACCTTTGGGATGAATTAGATTGGAGACTGCGAGCCAGACCTTCTCGTCCAACATCAGTGCCTGACCTCACAAATGCTCTTCTGGAAGAATGGTCAAACATTCCCATAGACACCCTCCTAAACCTTGTGGACGGCCTTCCCAGAAGAGTTGAAGCTGTTATAGCTGCAAAGGGCGGAGCCAACTCAATATTGAACCCTACGGACTAAGACTGGGATGCCATTAAAGTTCATGTAAAGGCAGGCGTCCCAATACTTGTGGTGATCTCTTCTCCCTGGTGGTGAGATGTGATAAGTAGGTGAACGCCTCCACCTGTGTGAATGTGGCTGTGTGAATGTGGCTGTGTACACAGAGCGGTGACACCACGGAGTGACAATCTGATGAAGTCACCGTATAGATTTCACAATCCGGATTCTTGTTTGTATTGGACGCGGATCTTCTCCACCCCGAACTGTAAAACAATTATTCCGCCAGAAAGAGCCAATCGGGTTCTTCTGTTCTCGGTGTTCGGGGAGAAGCTTCACTATCACGTAAAATCGCCGCCGTTGCTAAATGTGTAACGTCTGCAACTAAAACAAAGAGAAGAAGGAAAAAATCATAAAAAATAAATGTATTATATTTAAAAAATAAATTGTATGGGAATAATATTCCTGTTTACAAATGTTTCATTACACCAAAAGTTCTACACAAAGGGCCAGTTTACTGTCCTTCGGGGGTGGGGGGTGGGGCGGGGGGCGGACTTTGGCCAGTGGGAGTAGAAAATGTCCTGGCATCAGCGGGGTAAACGATGCCCCATCTTTAGTGTTAGGGCCGGTTCACACCACATGCAGTCCAGTGCGTTGTTTTTTTTTTCTGCATAAAAAAACGCATGGAAAGTAGGTGATATGGTTTTCAATGGCATAGTTCACACCAGTGCGGTCAGTTCCAGAAAAAAAAAGTAGAACATGCTGTGTTTTTCCTGCACTAGACTGTACTGGAACGCTGTAAAACGCATCAAAAATGCACCGGAACACATGTCTCCTTATTTAAGGTTAAGAAAAAAGAAGGGGGGGGAGTGCCCCATTGTCGGTGTCAGTGGGAGGAATAGTGCCCCATCATTGGTGTCAGTGGGAGGAATAGTGCTCCATCATTGGTGTCAGTGGGAGGAATAGTGCTCCATCATTGGTGTCAGTGGGAGGAATAGTGCCCCATCATTGGTGCCAGTGGGAGGAATAGAGCCCCATCATTGGTGCCAGTGGGAGGAATAGAGCCCCATCATTGGTATCAGCGGGAGGGATAGTGCCCCATCATTGGTATCAGCGGGAGGGATAGTGCCCCATCATTGGTATCAGCGGGAGGAATAGTGCCCCATCATTGGTGCCAGCGGGAGGAATAGTGCCCCATCATTGGTGTCAGTGGGAGGAATAGTGCCCCATCATTGGTGCCAGTGGGAGGAATAGTGCCCCATCATTGGTGCCAGTGGGAGGAATAGTGCCCCATCATTGGTGCCAGTGGGAGGAATAGTGCCCCATCATTGGTGCCAGTGGGAGGAATAGTGCCCCATCATTGGTGTCAGTGGGAGGAATAGTGCCCCATCATTGGTGCCAGTGGGAGGGATAGTGCCCCATCATTGGTGCCAGTGGGAGGGATAGTGCCCCATCATTGGTATCAGCGGGAGGGATAGTGCCCCATCATTGGTATCAGCGGGAGGGATAGTGCCCCATCATTGGTATCAGCGGGAGGAATAATGCCCCATCATTGGTATCAGCGGGAGGAATAGTGTCCCATCATTGGTATCAGTGGAAGGAATAGTGTCCCATCATTGGTGTCAGTGGGAGGAATAGTGTCCCATCATTGGTGTCAGTGGGAGGAATAGTGCCCCATCGTTGGTGTCATTGGGTGTATTAGTGTCCCATCATTGGTGTCAGTGGGTGTATTAGTGCCCCATCATTGGTGTCAGTGGGTGTATTAGTGCCCCATCATTGGTGTCAGTGGGTGTATTAGTGCCCCATCATTGGTGTCAGTGGGTGTATTAGTGCCCCATCATTGGTGTCAGTGGGTGTATTAAGTGCCCCAAGGTCCAGATAAAGGCAAGCAAAGGCGGCAGTTTGGAGCCCCCGGCACACTCAGTATATATACAATGTAACAACCATTCTGTGTCCTCTTAAAATTGTATCAAAACATTTTTTTTTTTTTTTTTTTTGCAAAATATCAAATATTAATGAAAACCTCATCCTCACAGAAGATTTTTAATATTTGATAATTTGTACATAAAAACATTGTGATACAATTTCAACATTGGACACTAAGCCCCCCCCCACCCCCCTTCACACCGGTGCGATTCGTCGTGGGATTTGATGGAAAGTTCCAAATCGCAGGACAAGTCCTCCCACATTGTCAGCAATGGAACGGCTGCGACTCTGGAAAAGGCTCCTGCGCTACTTTTTGCCAGTTTCATTGCGACTCGCATAGACTTCCAAGCCCTCGATTACATCTGAATGTGGCTTTGAAATTGCGCTGCTTCAATGCGATTTTCAAAGCCGCCGGTCAGTGCGATTTTTTTTTTTTTTTATTTTTTTTTTTTTTTTTTTTCTCCCATGTGTGAGTTCTTATTGTGGCTGTTAGCGCAGTCAGCACCTCTGCTAAATGAGTGCTGAGATGAGGACATTTTATCACATTTATGTTGTATTCTGAGGTTGTGTGCAGAGCGACAGACGTGCTGAAAAAAGAAAAATCGCACAGCAGGAAGAAGAGCCTGCATATGTAATGAACACCATGTCATATATTAAAATATATATATATCTATGTATAGCTTGTAATTATACATAATATATATATATATATATATATATATATATAACAGAAACATTTGGAGCACACCGATAAGAATATTTATATTAAGTTTTTACATTCTATAGACTCCCTTCCAATCAGCTTCCAGCTTTAATTCCACTGGCCTCAATGAGTCATGTGATTCCAGCTCCCCGTCTGGGGTGGGTGAAGAAGCATTCATTCCAGAGGAGTGCCAATTCCACATTCCCTTCCATATATAACGCCAGGAATGCCCGGTACAAATAGCTTGATAATGATATGAAAGGTTTAATAAATACAATGTATCGACCTGTTTCAGGGAAAGGGCCCCCTTCATCAGGGCTTGACCACTTCAGAAGGTTTTACCCACCTTTTAATGACCAGGTGTCACTTTACCTGACAATTGCGCGGTCATGCGGCGCTGTACCCAAATAAAATTGACGTCCTTTTCCCCCACAAATAGAGCTTTGTTTTGGTGGTATTTGATCACCTCTGTGGCTTTTATTTTTTGCGCTATAAACAAAAAAAGACCGACAATTGTAAAAAAAAACAAAAAAAAAAACGATTTTTTTACTTGCTGCTCTAAAACATCCAATAAAAAAAATTCTTCATAAATTTAGGCCAAAATCCTGCTACATATTTTTGGCCAAAAAATCCCAATAAGTGCATATTGATTGGTTTGCGCAAAAGTTATCATGTCTACAAACTATGCGACAGATTTAGGGACTTTTATTTATTTTTTAATTGTTTTTACTGTTAATGGCGGCGATCAGCGTTTTTTTCTTTTGCGGGATTGCGACATTGCGCGGACAAATCTGACACTAAGTGACACTTTTTGAGGACCAATGACACCTATACAGCGATCAGTGCACTGGCAGGGAAGGGGTTGACATTGGAGGCGATCAAAGGGTTAAGTGTGCTCCTAGGGAGGGATTTCTAACTGTGTGGGGGATGGTTTAACTGGAGAAAGGGAGAGATCTGTGTTCCTGATTAGAGGTCTGCCTCTCCAGTGAACGATCAGCTGGTCCTGGCGGCCATCGGACCTGCTGATTGCCGCCCCCCCCCCCCCCGTAAGTGGACACGTGTGGAGCTGACAACAGCATTCGCGTACAGGTACGTGATTTTTGCACTTAAGGGGCGCCCTGCTGCAGTATATGTACGTGGGGCGGTCCTTAAGTGGATAAAGAATGCTTATTGAATACAATGTATCCCAACGTGTTTTAGGGGAAGGGCCCCCCTTCTTCCTATGTCGCATCAGTGTGAACCGAACCTATGAAAGGAGAAGTGCAAAGTTTATCAAATACAATTTTATCAACGTATTTCAGGGCAAGTGCCTCCTTCATCAGGGCTCAAAGGAGAAGTGCAGTGTTTATTGAATGCACTATATTCAACACGGTTCAGGGAAAGGACCTCCTTCATCGGGGCTTAAAGAATATGTGGAATGTTTATTGAATACAATGGATTAACGTGTTTCAGGGGAAGGGACCCCTTCATCAGGGCTTAAAGAATAAGTGCAATGCTTATTGAAGGGGGCCCTTCCCTGAAACACGTTAATCCATTGTATTCAATGAACATTCCACGTATTCTTTAAGCTCTGGTGAAGGAGGCCTGAACATGGTTCAGAGGAAGAGCCCCCCTTCATCAGAGCTTAAAGAATAGGTGCAATGTTTGTTGAATACAACATATCCAATGCGTTTCAAGGGAAGGGCTTCTCTTCATTAGGGACTTAATAAATGCAATGTTTATTAAATACAGTGTGAACAACACATTTCACGGGAAACATTTCACTTATTCTTTAGGCCCGAATAAAGGGAAACCCTTCCCTTGAAATGCTTTGAATATATTGTATTAAATAAATAAACATTGCACTTATTCTTTAAGTCCTGATGAAGGGAGGCCCTTGCCCTGAAACAGGTTGATACATTGTATTCAATAATGAATGGTTATTGAGTACAATGTATCCAACGTGGTTCAGGGAAAGGTCCTTTCCCTGAACCATGTTGAATATAGTGCTTTCAATAAACATTACACTTCTCCTTTTAAGCCCCATTGAAGGAGGCCTGAACATGGTTCAGAGGAAGGGCCCCCCTTCATCTGGGCTACAAAGAATAAGTGCAATGCTTATTGAAGGGGGCCCTTCCCTGAAACACGTTGATGCATTGTATTCAATAAACATTCCATTTATTCTTTAAGCCCTGATGAAGGAGGTCATTTCCCTGAACCATGTTGGATATACTGTATTTAATAAACCATGCACTTTTCCTTTAAGTCCTGATGAAGGGGGCCCTTCCCCTGAAACACGTTGATGCATTGTGATCAATGAACATTCCACTTATTCTTTAAGCCCTTATAAATACAATGTATCCAACATGGTTCAGGGGAAGGGCCCACTTCATCAGAACTTAAAAGAATAAGTTCAATGTTTATCGAATACAATATATCCAATGTGTTTCAAGGGAAGGGCTTCCCTTCATTAGGACATAAAGAATAAGTCCAATGTTTATTTAATACAATATATCCAAGGGAAGGGCTTCCCTTCATTAGGACATAAAGAATAAGTCCAATGTTTATTTAATACAATGTGACCAACACATTTCAGGGGAAGGGCCCCCTTCATCAGAGCTCAAAGTGATTGTAAAGGATCGTTTTTTTATTTTTTTTTAAATAACAAACATATCGTCATACTTACCTCCACTGTGCAGCTTGTTTTGCACAGAGTGGCCCCGAACCTCCTCTTCTGGGGTCCCTCGGTGGCTCTCGTGGCTCCTCCCCCGCATCAGATAATCCCCTAGGAGAAGCGCTTTCCTGGGGGAGGTTATCTTGTGGGCGCGCTCCTGAGTCCAGTATTTGCGTCCACAGACACAAAATGCAGGACTAGGCTCCGCCCCCCCGGCGCCCGCGTCATTGACATCCGCGCTTTAGCCGAATGATGGCTACAGTGACGGACCTGAATTCCCGGGAGGCCGTCATATGACGGCCTCCCCTGTGCATGCGCCCTGCGCCCTGTGCATGCGGTGCCATGATCACCGAGGCAAGGGTCCCGGCTCCTTACCATGTGATCAGCTGTCAGCCAATGACAGCTGATCACATGATGTAAACAAAAACTCTGTGATCTTTTTTTTTTTTTTTTTTTTTTTTTTTTTTCTCCTCGCGCTGACAACTCGGAGAAAAAAAAAGCTGATCACCGGCTCATCAGCAAGGGACACCGGTCCCGAAGAGTAAGAGGCAATAATGCCTCATATGTGCCACCAGTGCCACCTATCAGTGTAACAGAACAGTGCCCATCACTACCACCCATCAGTGCCCATCACTGTCACCTCATCAGCGTACATCAATGAAGGAGAAAAATTACCCCTTTTAACATTTTATAACAAAATATCAAAAAAAAAAAAATTTTTTTTTTTTTAAATTCTGTCTTTTTACATTTTTTTTTTAACAACAAATAAAAACCGCAAAGTTGATGAATTACCAAGAAAAGAAAGCTCTATTTGTGGGAAAAAAATTATACAAATTTCATTTGGGTACAGTTTTGTATGACCGCGTAATTGTCATTCAAAGTGCGTCAGAGCTGAAAGCTGAAAATTGGTCTGGATAGGAGGGGGGTTTAAGTGCCCAGTAAGCAAGTGGTTAAGCCCTGATTCCCCTGAAACGCGCGTGTGTGTATATATTGTATTCAATAAACATTGCAGTTATTCTTTAAGCCCTGATGAAGGGGGGCTCTTCCCCTGAAACGCGTGCGTGTGTGTATATATTGTATTCAATAAACATTGCAGTTATTCTTTAAGCCCTGATGAAGGGGGGCTCTTCCCCTGAAACGCGTGCGTGTGTGTATATATTGTATTCAATAAACATTGCAGTTATTCTTTAAGCCCTGATGAAGGGGGGCTCTTCCCCTGAAACGCGTGCGTGTGTGTATATATTGTATTCAATAAACATTGCAGTTATTCTTTAAGCCCTGATGAAGGGGGGCTCTTCCCCTGAAACGCGTGCGTGTGTGCATATATTGTATTCAATAAACATTGCACTTATTCTTTAAGCCCTGATGAAGGGGGCTCTTCCCCTGAAACCTGTTGGATACAGTCTATTCAATAAACTATCCATATCACTATTAAGCTTTATACCGTCGCATTGAGGTAAGTATATAGAAGGAGTGGGGTGGGTTTGGCCAGGAGAAGGGGGCAAAAAATATACCCGGACTTTGTCTTAAAGTGAACTTCTCCTTTTAAATGTGGACTTCATCCATTATAACGCTACTTTGAGGTTACAAGGAGGTGTTGGGGTATTCACAGGGGGATGAGAGCGATCGGTTATTCCTGGTTTGGGTGTCATCCTCTCTCCTCCCGGTATTGAGTGGAGTGACGGGTCGCACCTTCGGCTCCGGATTGTATATCGTACGGCTCTCGGGTGTCATCTGAACCCAAACAATGACCTTCTTCTCTTATATGGTCTGTTGAAGTGGAACTAAACCCTCCTCTCCATTACAGCCAAGGGAGCCGCCATCAGAATCTGACACACAGAATAGAATTTTTAATAAACGATTTTTTTGAAGCGGTGGGATGGAAAATTTCTCACAACGAATTTCTAGCAGGGAATGTTCTTTAGGAAAAGTCAGCGATCGAATGTTCCACGCATATGCAATTTTCATTACCAAGTACTTTCGAACAACGTTTGTCATCGAATGTACCGAGAATGTTCACACGAACGTTTCTTTGAAAATCGAATTCCTGGCCAGCTCTGGCCTCTCTCTGATGTGATCTGTTTATGACTCTTGCTGTTTTGATGACCTGACAGTTCGGTGGGGAGCCCAAGCAACTGTGACCGTTTTATCATTGGAAGCGTCCCTTAAATGTAACCGCTGGTTAAATTGATGGGTTTAGTTCCAATTTAAATATACCCTGGGTGCAAAAAATACATGTTGATCCCCCCAGAAAGATTCTTCTCCCGGCCAATCAGGAAGCAGGTCCTGAGACCCGATTGGCCAAGAGTCTTAGAGCAGACCGGGGGGAGGGGAGACTGAGGAAATGACTCCTCCTCCTTCTACAAAGTTACAATGTACAGTCTGATCACTGGGGGAGGGGAAACTGAGGAAATGACTCTTCCTCCTTCTACAAAGTTACAATGTACAGTCTGATCACTGGGGGGAGGGGAGACTGAGGCAATGACTCCTCCTCCTTCTACAAAGTTACAATGTACAGTCTGATCACTGGGGGAGCGGAGACTGAGGAAATGACTCCTCCTCCTTCTACATGTTACAATGTACAGTCTGATCACTGGGGGGAGGGGAGACTGAGGAAATGACTCCTCCCTCTTCTACAAAGTTACAATATACAGTCTGATCACTGGGGGAGGGGAAACTGAGGAAATGACTCCTCCTCCTTCTACAAAGTTACAATGTACAGTCTGATCACTGGGGGAGGGGAAACTGAGGAAATGACTCTTCCTCCTTCTACAAAGTTACAATGTACAGTCTGATCACTGGGGGGAGGGGAGACTGAGGCAATGACTCCTCCTCCTTCTACAAAGTTACAATGTACAGTCTGATCACTGGGGGAGCGGAGACTGAGGAAATGACTCCTCCTCCTTCTACATGTTACAATGTACAGTCTGATCACTGGGGGGAGGGGAGACTGAGGAAATGACTCCTCCCTCTTCTACAAAGTTACAATATACAGTCTGATCACTGGGGGAGGGGAAACTGAGGAAATGACTCCTCCTCCTTCTACAAAGTTACAATGTACAGTCTGATCACTGGGGGAGGAGACTGAGGCAATGACTCCTCCTCCTTCTACAAAGTTACAATGTACAGTCTGATCACTGGGGGAGGGGAGACTGGGGAAATGCTCCCTCCTGCCTGCAGCAGACTGATGACATCATCTCAGCCTAGGCACAGTCACTGGAGTTGGAGGGTATTTGGGGTTCCCCGGGGGGGTAGATGAGGCTCTTCCTGTAGTTCCGGGTTGTATTTGTGAAGTTGGAGCTGCAGGCGCACAGACCGGTTTGGCTGCATTGTGTGTTTTGTGTATTTAGGATGTGCGGCGGCGGCGCTCCTCGCCGGTCCCTTCCCTGATATCTTGGCTGCTCCAATACAAACCTTTGAACTCAGTTACCAGGCTACGGGGCGATCCAGATCCTGGCTGCAAAGGCCGCGCCGAGTTTTCCTGCGTCCGGGAAAATTCCTTCCCAAAGATTCTGTTTAAAGGGTCACTCCACCCGCTGCTCAGTCAGTACATAGGCTTCCATTAATCAACTCTCCCCTGGAAAATGCTCATTGCCTGGCTGTTATGTTGATTAAATGGCTGTAATGCTTTTCTGAGTAACTGACCTGGTAACAGTATGCAGATCAGGCACTGAGACTTCACCTGAAAATGCTAATTGCCTGGCTGTTGTGCCCAACCTCTGTTTTCAGTACAGTTTTCATTGCCTGGCTGTCAGGCTGAGCCTCTGTTTTCAGTATTTTCTTTCCTTGGCTGTCATGCTGAGCTGCTGCAGAACCTCTTCTATTTATAGATCACAGCTGCTGCAGAACCTGCGGCATCCCACACACTGACTACAGTGCGGGACACGGATGGTGAGGATGGGTAGTACCAGCTCCTCCTCACCCCCCCAGGACACTGATGGAGACAATGATTTCTTGTGCCACCCTGGGCACAGCGGAGTACTGCAGCTATTTTGTACCATCCTCCCCACCATCACCACCCCCCCCCCCCCACCACTCTCACCACCCTCACCAACATCACCACCATCACCACCCCCCTCACCACCCTCACCACCATCCCCACCACTCTCACCATCCCCACCACTCTCACCAGCCTCACCACTCTCACCACTCTCACCAGCCTCACCACTCTCACCACTCTCACCAGCCTCACCACTCTCACCACTCTCACCACTCTCACCAGCCTCACCACTCACCAGCCTCACCACTCACCAGCCTCACCACTCACCAGCCTCACCACTCACCAGCCTCACCACTCTCACCAGCCTCACCACTCTCACCAGCCTCACCACTCTCACCAGCCTCACCACTCTCACCACCCTCACCACCCTCAGATATATCACCTTCTAAAGGGGCAGGTCCTTTTTCTTTTTTATGAGGGTGCCACAGGCTCGCAGAACTACAAGATCCAGCATGCTCAGTCATTTAAAGCCTCCAAACTACGGCCCACGGGTCACATGCAGATGTATGGGGGGGGGGGGGGGGGCTCTGATAAGGGACAGTCATGTAAGTGTTGAACCCTGATGTAAGGGAGGATTCTGATATGGATCCTGATGTAAGGGGCAACTCTGGTGGGGACTCTGGAACCCAGATGTAGGGGAAATGCTGAAGTGGATCCTGGTGGCAACCCTGATGTAAGGGGAGACTCGGGTGGGGACGCTGATGTAAGGGGAGACTCGGGTGGGGACGCTGATGTAAGGGGAGACTCAGGTGGGGACCCTAATGTAAGGGAAGACTCGGGTGGGGACCCTGATGTAAGGGAAGACTCGGGTGGGGATCCTGATGTAAGGGGAGACTCAGGTGGGGACCCTAATGTAAGGGGAGACTCGGGTGGGGACCCTGATGTAAGGGGAGACTCGGGTGGGGACCCTGATGTAAGGGGAGACTCGGGTGGGGACCCTGATGTAAGGGAAGACTCGGGTGGGGATCCTGATGTAAGGGGAGACTCGGGTGGGGACGCTGATGTAAGGGGAGACTCGGGTGGGGACGCTGATGTAAGGGGAGACTCGGGTGGGGACGCTGATGTAAGGGGAGACTCGGGTGGGGACCCTGATGTAAGGGGAGACTCGGGTGGGGACCCTAATGTAAGGGAAGACTCGGGTGGGGACCCTGATGTAAGGGAAGACTCGGGTGGGGATCCTGATGTAAGGGGAGACTCGGGTGGGGACGCTGATGTAAGGGGAGACTCGGGTGGGGACCCTAATGTAAGGGGAGACTCGGGTGGGGACCCTGATGTAAGGGGAGACTCGGGTGGGGACCCTGATGTAAGGGGAGACTCGGATGGGGACCCTGATGTAAGGGGAGACTCGGATGGGGACCCTGATGTAAGGGGAGACTCGGATGGGGACCCTGATGTAAGGGGAGACTCGGATGGGGACCCTGATGTAAGGGGAGACTCGGGTGGGGACCCTGATGTAAGGGGAGACTCGGGTGGGGACCCTGATGTAAGGGGAGACTCGGGTGGGGACCCTGATGTAAGGGGAGACTCGGGTGGGGATCCTGATGTAAGGGGAGACTCGGGTGGGGACCCTGATGTAAGGGGAGACTCGGGTGGGGACCCTGATGTAAGGGGAGACTCGGGTGGGGACCCTGATGTAAGGGGAGACTCGGGTGGGGACCCTGATGTAAGGGGAGACTCGGGTGGGGACCCTGATGTATGGAGGATGCTAATGGGGAGCCTATGATGGGGACCCTGGTGTAAGTGGGGATTCTAGTAGGGACTCTAGTGTAAGTGGGGACCCTGAAGGAGGAAGAACTCTGATGGGGCCCCCGAAGTAAGGGGGGACTCTGATGGGAACACTGATGTAAAGGGGGATCCTGATGTTAGAGGAGCTTTGGTTGGGACTGATGATAGGGGTAACTCTAGAAATGTAGTATGTATGGAAGATGCTAATGTGGAGCCTATGATGGGGACCCAGATGTAAGGTAAGTAACTTTAGTGTAAGTGGGGACCCTGGAGGAAGAACTCTGATGGGGACCCTGATGTAACGGGGGGGGGGGGCTCTGATGTAAAATGGGGCGAGATCCTGATGTAATGGGGGGAACTGATGGGGACCCTGATGTTAGAGGAGCCATGGTGGGGATTCTGATGATAGGGGTGACTCTGATGGGAACCCAGATGTAAGGGGGGATGCTAATGGGGACCCTAAAGTAAGGGCTGGGGGGCTCTGATGGGGACACTGATAATGGTGGGGACCCTGATATAAGGGGGCACTCTGGTAGGGACTCAATTGTAAGTGAGGATCCTTAAGTAAGGAGGAACGCTGATGGGAACTCTGATGTAAAGGGGGGTTCTGATGGGGACCCTGATGTAAAGGGGGGTTTTGATGGGGACCCTGATGTAAAGGGGGATGTGGCCTCCATCCTGAGAAGTCAGGTGACCCCCATAGCGGGGGGGGGGGGGGGGGGGGGAACGGCTCAGCGCAGATCTCTGGGGACATTCTGATCCCTCCTTTGTTTCCTTTTTGTATTTTTCTTCTCTGTATCTTTTTCTATTTTTAGTAACTAATATTGTGACAACAAATGTATCGATTCTCAATCCCATTTCCTCCTTTACACCATGTGAGCCAATGAGCCTCCTGCAGGACAAAACGCTTTTTGATTGGTGGACGGTCGGCGGCTCCGCGTTTATTCCCAGGACCACCTACAGCGCACCGCGGGGGGGGAGGCGCCATTTTATTATATCTGTTTTTTTTTCAGAAAGAGTTAAATCCCCGTCTCTTCCTGGGAAGGTCACCATTGGAGGAGCGTCTGACGGTGACATTCGCCGTCTCTTTGTCCCCTCCGGCGCCCGCCGCGTCAAAGGCGTCACAAAAATGCGGCTCGGTTTACTTTGCGACCGACTTCGCCTTTTTTTAGAAATTCCGCACGGGCAGCGCTGCGTTCCCTTAAAGTGGACCTGTCACAATATACAGCAATGATATCATTGGTCAGAAAAGCTCCCCCTCTTCGCAATAAAAAGCCGTCCCTAATCTCCACACCGGTGACATTGCCTAGGCTGAGATGATGTCATCAGTCTGCTGCAGGCAGGAAGAAGCATTTCCTCAGCCCCCCCCCCAGTGATCAGACTGTACATTGTAACTTTGTAACCAGTCACAAGGTGAGAGGCTGCAGCAGGGGGCTGTCAATAAAATAATGTAACCGGCTTTTTATTGATGTCGTTTCCCCTCTAAGTAGGAGGAGCGACGCAGTTTAGGGGGGGGGGAACAATCGTGGTGTCTGTCTGGCGCTTTGGCGTCTCGGGGGTTAAGGCATTGTTGTTTTGCCTCCTGAGCTGGAAGTGACTGAGGCGGCTGATCAAACCGGTTTGTTGAGCTCACACAATGGCTCTGTGTGCCGCAACCGGACTGGGCAGTGCGATTATTTTCGTCACGCCGGCTGGATTCCATTCCACCGATACTCAGAGGCTCGGAATCTGCCTGGGGGAGGGGGGGGGGTTTCACTTTAAAGAGGGCGGGGTCAAAAACACAAAATAATAACAAGGAACTGGCGGGAAGTCAGAGGCCATGTGATGACGGGCGGCTGAGATTCAATTATCAGCATTGTTTTTCCTGCTGTCGGGAGGGGGTTGCACATTTAAATCCTCCAGATCTGCTGGCCATGTGTCACTGCCCCGCCCCCTGCCTGCTCATTGGACAAGGAAACTATGTTTGCTTGTCAAACCCAGATGACGTGTCACTGCCCCGCCCCCTGCCTGCTCATTGGACAGGTAAACCATGTTTGCTGGTCGGACCCAGATGACTTGTCACTGCCCCACCCCCTTCTGCTTATTGGACAGGAAAACAATTCTTGCTTGTCAAACCCAGGTTGACATGTGCCACTGCCCCGCCCCTTTCTGCTCACTGGACAGGGAAGCCATGCCTGCTTGTTAAACCCAGATTGATATGTGTCACTGCCCCGCCCCCTGCCTGCTCATTGGACAGGGTGGCCATCTTTGCGTTTTAAACCCAGACTGACGTGTCACTGCCCCGCCCCCTGCCTGTTCATTGGACAAGGAAGCCTTTTTGGTTTGTCAAACCCAGGCTGACATGTGTCACTTCCCCCGCCCCCTTCTGCTCATTAAACTGGGAAGCCATGTGTGCTTGTCAAACCAAGGTTGACGTGTCACTGCCCCTCCCCCTGCCTGTTCATTGGACAAGGAAGCCATGTTTGCTTGTCAAACCCAGATTGACATGTCACTGCCCCTCCCTCCTGCCTGCTGATTGGACAGGGAAGCCATGCTTACTTATTAAACCCAGATGATGTGTCATTGCCCCGCCCCCTTCAGCTCATTGGACCGGGAAGCCATGTTTGCTGTTCAAACCCAGAATGACGTGTGTCACTGCCCCGCCTTCTTCTACTATTTGGACTGGGAAGCCATGTTTGCTTATCCAAACCCAGTGACGTGTCACTGCCCGCCCCCCTGCCTGCTCATTGGACAGCTAGCTTTTATATGCCCACCCAGTTATCTCCCACTCCCATCTGCCAGGTTACAGAGCACCCCCCCCCCATCAAGCCTTATTTCTACTTTCAGCTGGTGTGTAGTAACAAAAGGAAGATACTGTAACTACATAAAAATAATTTGGAAGGAATATAAGTGGATCCGAGTTTCATTTTTTCTGTTAATCTGTGCCAGGAGCCTTCTATAGAACAGATGGCGTTTTTTCGAGCGAATGTGACGTCTTGCTTGACGATCGGCCAGCTCGGTGCTGTTTGGAAGGCGGAGCGCAGATGCCATCGAACACAGCCAGTCCTGTCTTCCTGCTCTGCTTACTTATGTGCTTAAAGGGGGTCTCCCACCAGATCTGTTTTTTGTCATTTTTAGTGTGACACCCTCCAGGTATTGATTTACCTCTCATAGAGATCACAGGACGCCCCCTGACAATGCCGTTATCTGCTTTCCTCTTCAGAAGGAAGTCACCAGCTCTGTTTAGGCATCATTCAGGATCACCTACTTCCTGTGGAGATTTCCCAGTGGAATTGCCTAGGTGATTTCAGTGAAAGTGGGGGGGCGGTTGCCTCACAAAATTAGGTACCCCCTCCCACCCCCCAAAAAAATAAAATTCCAAAAGAAAAAGAGGGTGGTAGGTGGACATAAAACTCGACTTCCATTTTAGGGTGATGTTCTGCTTTTATTAGGAGATATCTCCAGATGATAGTTGCAGCAAAGTTAAGTAGCAGGGGCCCCTGAGAATGAAGCAGTGCCTGTCTTTTGTTTCAGAGACCTAAACCTCAAGTCAGGGGGGAGATTCTCTAACTGGTGTCCTATCAGCCTGGAATGGAGCTACTCACTGGCAGGAACTGTGGTGTGGCACCGAAACTCAGTCAGCCTATCCTACTCGGTGTTTTGGTCCATCCCCGGTACTTCCTAATTGCAACAGGACCTCTCAGGCAATGATCCAGAAGTGGCCGTTGGTTGCCGAACTTGGCTTTATACCTTTTACTGAGCCCTGAGCTAAAACTAGATAAAGAAGCCCAGACAAGAATGGACAGGGTTAATTAAGATAACAGGAGCTGTATATAAACTCTACTATAATAAACAGGTTCACTTACTAATATATACTGGAAGGTGACCACTACACACCTACAGTAACACATACCTTGTTGTCTGGTATTGTGCATGTGAGATAATAACAATAGGACAGAGATACTCTGTCACAAGGATTCAGATGCACACTAAAGAAGCTTTGGGCAGCTTCAGCTAAACTATTAGAACATAGGAATACATGCCTAATAGTCTCTGCTTTTGGTCTGGGTGAAAATATAGCAGCTCCTGTAGCCCAGGTTTCTCTCGTCTCTCTCTCGTCTCTCTCTCTCGTCTCTCTCTCTCGTCTCTCTCTCTCGTCTCTGTCTCTCTCTCTCGTCTCTCTCTCTCGTCTCTCTCTCTCGTCTCTCTCTCTCTCTCGTCTCTCTCTCTCTCTCTCTCGTCTCTCTCTCTCTCTCTCTCGTCTCTCTCTCTCTCTCTCTCTCTCTCTCGTCTCTCTCTCTCGTCTCTCTCTCTCGTCTCTCTCTCGTCTCTCTCTCTCGTCTCTCTCTCTCTCGTCTCGCATGCCTCGTCTCTCTCTCGTCTCTCTCTCGTCTCGCATGCCTCGTCTCTCTCTCGTCTCTCTCTCGTCTCGCTCTCGTCTCGCATGCCTCGTCTCTCTCTCGTCTCTCTCTCGTCTCGCATGCCTCGTCTCTCTCTCGTCTCTCTCTCGTCTCGCATGCCTCGTCTCTCTCTCATCTCGCATGCCTCGTCTCTCTCTCCCGTCTCTCTCTCGTCTCGCATGCCTCGTCTCTCTCTCATCTCACATGCCTCGTCTCTCTCTCCCGTCTCTCTTTCTCCTTCCAGGGTTTCAAAGCCAACAACCCATGGATCAGAAGTGCATACATAATTATACATAACACTTTGATATTAGCAGCAGATCCCTACACAATCTTGCTGGCTGTATAAGGATGATGTTATGGGTGATGGTAGTCTGACAGTAGAGGAAATAATAAGATACAATGTAGACTAATGAAGGAAAGGTATACATTATATCATTCAGACTGAGTGTTGTAAATGGACGCACACATAAGGTGGCTTGGCAGCTCTAAGTCTTGGAATTCACTGACCACGCTCCTTCTCTTTTCCAGAACGCTGTCTCCAAATACGGCTCCCAGTTCCGGGGGAACTCGCAACACGATGCCTTAGAGTTTCTACTGTGGCTGCTGGATCACGTCAACGAAGACCTGGACGCCTCTTCGGGACAGAAAGCCAAGTCTGCCAAGGTAGGTGCACTGCGGGCGATGCTGATGTAATAAAAGAGTACAATGAGTGTAAACCCATAACAGCCAATCACAGAGCAGCATTCGGTAGATTCGCTGTGCCGCTACGTTAAAGGCGTGGTCAATAAGTTTCAAGAATTCCTGTCCGTAATGCACTTCCTGTCCTAGGGTGACAACGCTGCTCCTCCATAGGAAGACAACACTTATTGTATTGTATTGTATCTATCTATGGAGGAGCAGCATCGTCACCCTAGAACAGGACTACAGAACCCCTCCTCCTCTCCTCTACTGTATCAACTAAAAGTCCAATTAAAGTCAATGGAGATTTGAGCCTGGTGTGAATTAAAATGATGCAAAATTGTGAGTTTATGATTGGACCCTGCCCATACTTGCAGCACTACAGGAACCCCTCGCAAATCATGGCCAGTCATGTGGCAGGAATACGTTGTACTGCCATTCATTGTTCATGGGACCTCGCAGGTGTGTTTCCGGGCGTCCGTCCTCAGACTGCTCCAGTATAGGCCGGGGGAAATTCAGCGCAAGAACAGGAGACCACACATTGCACAGATGTGGTCCACTGTTGTCACCAGGAAACCTACTTTCAGAAGCGCCCCAGAACCTGTAAGCAGGCGCCGCATAGAAACATGCTGCCTTCTGCAGATGCACATGGGCGCCATCAATTGTTAATGGCACCCCCATGGAGCCTGCATTTGCGCTGGGTTAAGTTGCATGATACGGCAGCCTCATGTGTTGTGGTGCAGCGCAATTTGACAAATCGTGACTGCACCCATTCCGCACGCATATGTCAGCTCATTTAACCACTTCCTGCCCGTAGGACGTCATATCACGTCCTGGACTTTGAGTGGCGATATCTGAATGATGGGTGCAGCTGCAGGCATTATATATATATATATATATATATATATATATATATATATATATATATATATATATATATATATATATATATATATATATATATATATAATTTATTTATTATTAATTTTTTTCAATGGTGATTCCCTCACATGTAAAAGCCTTTATATCGGCCGTTCAGCCGCTTGACTGCTTTTACGCCCCCTCCCGCCGGTCCACCCTCTGGTGCTTCTCTGGTCGCTCCGGCCTCTCTTATTCTCTCGAGGAGTCAGAGAATGAATCTGCCGGCGGTTTATCATAGAGCTGGCTGGAGACCAGAAGGTCCCCGGCCAGCTCTATGACCCTCGTAGGCCGGAAGAGACGTCAAAATAACTCAACACACAGCCATTAATGTCTAAACTGGCAACAAAAGTCAGTACACCCCTAAATGAAAATGTCCACATTGGGCCCAATTAGCCATTTTCCCTCCCCGGTGTCATGTGACTCGTTAGTGTTAAAGGTCTCAGGTGTGAATGGGGAGCAGGTGTGTTAAATTTGGTGTAGGGCTGAAACAACTAATCGATTAATCGACAACTAATCGATTATGAAATTAATCGATTACTATTTTCATAATCGATTAATCGGCCAGTAACATAATGTGGTTAAAAAAAACTAACATGAGCCCTTTATAGTACAAAAAAGAGCAAATAATCGCTACTGCAACTATTTCTTTCACAGTAAAAAAAAAATGAACCCCTTGCAGTAGTGATTATTTGCTTTTTTTGTACTATAAAGGGCTAATATTCGGTTTTTTAACCCCATTATGTTACTAAACTTATTACACCTGGTTCACATCTATGTGTTTTTTGGTGCTTTTTGCAGAAATGGACTACAGTTCATTTGCATGGTTTCCTAAGGGACACATTCACATCTATGCTTTTTCAGCCGCTGCGTATTTGGAAAGCGTCAGTGACATTTTTTTAACGCAAAACAGTGCTTTTTTGGTTCAACATACTTCAATGGAGAAGCTGCAGAAAAGTATGTAATGCGTTTTTGCAGCAATTTGTGTTTTTTAATCTGCCCAACAACAAATTGGCCAAAAAAAATGCAAAAAACGCAAATCGCAGCAAAATCACGTGCGCAAAAAGCACTGCAGAAACATATCAAAAGCAAACTGGATAGGTGTACCGTGCCTTATGCTGGCCACACAAATCAATTTTCAGATGAGAATATTCAGACGAAAAATCTTTGTACATTCGATGAATGAAAGAATGTTTGAAATTTTCACTTGTTTTTACCATTCTGTTTTTAAAATAATTGTAATTTCTGAACGAAAACCACATACACGGTCGGATAATTCCTTTCACCAAGAAGTCTTTTTATTATTTCCAAATTTTCCCATTACTGTGGTTGAAAATGAAAGTCGATTTGACCCCACTAACGATTAGAAAATGGAACGAACGTTCTTATCTCTCCTCTAATAGTATATAGAGTATATCTCCTCTTATAGTATATACAGTATATCTCTTCTGTCTGTTATTCTCAGGGTGGATTAGATATTTTGCTCCCTAACCATATAGTTGGTGATTTATATTTACCACTGCATATAGAGATATTTAAGAATAAATTGCCTTTTTTTAAAACTTTACATATTAACTAAATTATACACAACACTTTTTTTTTTAAGGTTATTAACCGATTAATCGATTAATCGAAACAATAATCGGCCAACTAATCGATTATGAAAATAATCGTTAGTTGCAGCCCTAATTTGGTGTTATCGCTCCCACTCTCTCATACTGGTCACTGGAAGTTCAACATGGCACCTCATGGCAAAGAACTCTCTGAGGATTTGAAAAAAGAATTGTTTCTCTACATAAAGATGGCCTAGGCTATAAGAAGATTGCCAAGACCCTGAAACTGAGCTGCAGCACGGTGGCCAAGACCATACAGCGGTATAACAGGACAGGTTCCACTCAGAACAGGCCTCGCCATGGACCACCAAAGAAGTTGAGGTCACGTGCTCAGCGTCATATCCAGAGGTTGTCTTTGGGAAATAGACATATGAGTGCTGCCAGCATTGCTGCAGAGGTTGTAGGGGTGGGGGGGTCAGCCTGTCAGTGCTCAGACCATACGCCGCACACTGCATCAAATTGGTCTGCATGGCTGTCATCCCAGAAGGAAGCCTCTTCTAAAGATGATGCACAAGAAAGTCCACAAACAGTTTGCTGAAGACAAGCAGACTAAGGACATGGATTGCTGGAACCATGTCCTGTGGTCTGATGAGACCAAGATAAACGTATTTGGTTCAGATGGTGACAAGCGTGTGTGGGGGCAACCAGGTGAGGAGGACAAAGACAAGTGTGTCTTGTCTACAGTCATACATGGTGGTGGGAGTGTCATGGTCTGGGGCTCATGAGTGCTGCCGGCACTGGGGGGCTACAGATCATTGAGGGAACCATGAATGCCAACATGTACTGTGACCTACTGAAGCACAGCATGACCCCCTCCCTTCAGAGATTGGACCGCAGGGCAGTATTCCAACATGATCACCACCCCAAACACACCTCCAAGACAACGCTGCCTTGCTAAAGAAGCTGAGGGTAAAGATGATGGACTGGCCAAGCATGTCTCCAGACCTAAACCCTATTGATCATCTGTGGGACATCCTCAAATGGAAGGTGGAGGAGCGCAAGGTCTCTAACATCCACCAGCTCTGTGATGTCATCATGGAGGAGGGGAAGAGGACTCCAGTGACAACCTGTGAAGCTCTGGTGACCTCCATGCCCAAGAGGGTTAAGGCAGTGCTGGAAAATAATGGTGGCCACACAAAATATTGACACTTTAGGGCAATTTGGACATTTTCACTTAGGGGTGTACTGACTTTTGTTGCCAGCGGTTTAGACATTAATGGCTGTGTGTTGAGTTATTTTGAGGGGACAGCAAATTTACACTGTTATACAAGCTGTACACTCACTACTTTACATTGTAACAAAGTGTCATTTCTTCAGTGTTGTCACATGAAAAGATAGAAGAAAAGATTTACACAAATGTCACTGAGGGGTGTACTTACTTTTGTGAGATACTGTGTGTGTGTTTGGGGACTCTAAGTAATTTTCTAGCAAAAAAAATGAAGAGTTTTACATGTAGGAGAGAAATGCGCTGCTCTATGAGTGACAATTGCAGAACCTCCTGCACCTTTTTTGGGTATTTGAGCTTTGTGCATTTTTTTTTTTTTTTTACTTTTACTTGTGTTTTCTTGTGCGTGAAAATGTGCGTCTGCTGACCACGTTTGGCGGTGTCATTAACAGTGAATGGTTCTGCAATGCTTGGATGTGAATGGAGCCTTAGGCTGCATTCATACCTAGGCGTATTTTCTACGAATTTATCTGCGTTTTGTGTGCGTTTTTGCGCTACATGCATAGAGGCCCACCCATTAATTTCAGTAGGATCCGTGTACGTTCCGCTCATGTAACTTTTGGCATGTGGAGCTTCGCTTGTGTTTTTTTTATTTTTTTTTTTTTTTTGAATTGTGCACTTTAATGCCTCTTGTTGCGCATTTTTCTGCACAGAAAAATGTGCGTCTGCTTGCCGCATTTGTAACGCTCAGGTGTGAATGGGGCTTTAAAGTAAACTTACCATTTCAAAATGAGTTCACCTAAAATAAAATTGATGGCAAAATCCTTATAGATGTCGTTGTATCTATATGTGATTGGACTGCTGGCGTGGCTTGGGCGCCGATCGACCTCCACAGAACGAGCAGTGGCTTCGCGCCAGAATGGGGTTTTGGGTAGAAGTTTCCGGTCAGCAAATGCTCTCAGACTTGGATATTGACAGGTGCTCTTTAGCTGTAAGGGGTTAACCAACCCCCCCTCCCCCCATCACCATTTGTTTCCTACAAATCCTGAACCGCCATTTTGCTTCCCACCCAATGCAATATATGGAATCCCTACTTCCTAATCCCCTCTTAATTATAAATCTCGATGCTCCGAATCCAACTTAATTGGCTCCTCAAATCCAGCCAGACAAATCTGTTGATTAGCCGGGTGGGGGATGGGTTCCTCCTATAGACTGGGTGGCCATGCTTGTTTGGCTTGGTTGCCGTTCTTTTCATGAATGAGGGCCAAGAGCTGCAATGCTTTACTGGTGTGCAAAATTCTTATTGGTGTGATAAAGGGACAAGCCCAGCTGATTGGTTGCCGGGAGTTGCAGCCGACTTTGTGTGTACAACAAAGCGAGAGTTTAAAGAGCATTCAAATTTATTTGAAAAATGGTGAAAATTTATTTTTATTTATTTTTTAATATATATAACTGCGTGTGTAATAAATATATAATAATAAATAAATTATATATATATTCTACTTTTTACTTTATTTTTTTTTTAGTCATAAACAACTGCAATTAAAAAATAAAACACAAAATAATATATATAAAAGAAAAAAAAATTAAAACACACATTTTCACCATTTTTCAAGTAAGTGTGTATATATATGTATATATATATGTATGTATATGTGTGTGTGTGTGTGTGTGTATGTATGTATGTATATATATATATAATATGTGTGTATGTATGTATGTGTGTGTGTGTATATATATATATATATATATATATATATATATATAAATAAAAAAAAAATTATACTTTTTACTTTTAATTTTTTTAGTCATAAAAAATAGTCATAAAAAATAAATAAAACACAGATTTTCACAATTTTTTCATATATATATATATATATATATATATATATATATATATATTTATATGAAAAAATTGTGAATATCTGTGTTTTTTATATATATATATATATATATATATATATATATATTTATTTATTTATTTATTTGAAAAATGGTGAAAATGTGTTTTTTTTTGTTTTTTTTCTTTAAAGAAAAAAATAAAGCACACATTTTCACCATTTTTTTAAATAAATGAATATGTGTGTGTTTTTTTACACACACATATTCATTTATTTAAAAAATGGTGAAAATGTGCGCTTTATTTTTTTCTTTAAAGGAAAAAAAAAAAAAAAAAACACATTTTCACCATTTTTCAAATAAGTGTGTGTGTGTGTGTATATATATATATATGTATGTATGTATGTATGTATGTATATATATGTATGTGTATATATATATATATATATATATATATATGTATGTATATATATATATATATATATATATATATATATATATATATATATATATATATATATATATATATATATATATATATATATATATATATGTGTATGTGTGTATATATGTGTATGTGTGTGTGTATATATATATATATATATATATATATATATATATATATATATATATATATATATATATATATATATATATATATATATATATATATATATATATATATATATATATATATATATATATATATATATATATATATATATATATACACCCACACATTTATTTGAAAAATGGTGAAAATATTATTTTGTGTTTTATTTTTTAATTGCAGTTGTTTATGACTAAACAAATAAATATATATATATATATATATATATATATATATATATATATATATATATATATATATATATATATATATATATATTTATTTGAAAAATGGGTGGAGACATGGATGGTTAGGGGAGTTTGCGTGCAAAATTAAAAATGAATAAAATTGCGTTTTGGGTTTGTGGTGCTCAGATGCCGCGTAGTTCAGGTTTAAGTAGCGGGCAGATTGTTGAGCACATTAGCGGAGTCTCAGGTCTGGGTCGGCCGTCGTTCTCTCATGTGCTGAGGTGGGATAAAAGTTGCGTTCCCCGTCAGGTTGCGGTGAGGTTAGCCGGCGTCCCCTGGGCTGCGGCGTAGATGCACCGAACTGTAGAGTATAAAAGGCAAAGACTCTTTAACGCTTTACCTACCGGATGCTTCCATCCATCCATCCATCCATCCATGCTGCGACCGCGACAATTTAACAAAAGATGACACTTTTACTTTACAGCATGGGGCGCTCAATCTGCGGCCCTCCAGCTGTTGTGGAACTACAAATCCCATGAGCCATTGCAAGGCTGACAGTTACAAGCATGATGGGACTTGTAGTTCCAAAACAGGTGGAGGGCCAAAGGTTAAACACCCCATGCTTTACAGGATGGAACTACCGCAAAACAGGAAGTCATTTATCCTTTCTGGATACAACACCATTGGCGGTTTGTAGATTGTAGCCTCTCCCGGGGCGCAGTGATGGCGGGGACACCCTACTAAATAATATGATACATTTTATCAGAATGATATATACATTCCGCCTGTTTTATACAAGTGTTCTAGTTTATTGGGGGGTAGATGGCAGTGCTGCTGTTTGTGGTATCAGCTGGGAGGTGGTAAAAGCGTGGTTCAGCCACGGGGCTTTACACCCAGCCACTACTACTTCTAATTAGGGGCCTCGTCTGCACCCATGGCAGTTCCAATTCTTTTTTTTTTGTCATTTTGTCTTAAATCTGCGGTGTGCCTGCCGCTTCCTTTGGTGGAACCCGTGAAAATGCAGACCATTGTGTTCCCTGGTCCCTGCCCTCTGTACAGGTGTAGCACTGTGAAAGGCCTGCTAAATTTAGCATTTATGGATAATGTTGAACTTTTGGTAAAGGTAAATGGAATTAAAAACTGGCAGGTGTATGGAGATGGAGCTCCGAGTCCCGGAGTGCCTGTTGGGGTTCCAGATCCGCACTGCTGGGGCGTTGATCCCGCCTCTCCTGTCCGCTCAGGGGTTAACACTTAAAGAGACAGTCTAAATAATTTAGAGCCCTCCTGTGCAGCGTGCCGGGGAGCCTCACGCAGGATTCTTCTGCCTCAGTGTCTTTGGAAGTTATTCTATCTGACACGTCTTCCATTCTTCTAAATATCCATCGCTTGGCGGCTCCCGTGTCCCGAGCGTTCCGTGTGAAGGCCTCGCCTGCCGGGCGCCCTCTTATCCCAGCGCATTAGACGCAGACAGCCTGCAATATTCATGAGATGATGAGAGAGAGTGAGTGAAGGGGCCGCGCTGGACGGCTCAGGGAAACAAAAGTACACCCGGGAGAAGATTCCATTTTTAAAAAGACTTTAAAAAAAAAAATTGATCATCCAACTGAGATCAATAGTTCGTTCTGAGCTGAACTCCGGCATGAGCAAATATTGTCTAGGTGAGACTTCCTGTAATAAAGACCGCTCACTTCTGCCATCTCTTTGTGCCGGGGGACTGGTCTTGTCTCCGCCCCCTTCTGTAGTTTTATGTAGAGTGTGGTGGGTGGAGCCTGCTGAGCCCTTCCCATAGCTTTGCTCACTTTTTGTGCAGGGTGACTGGTCTTGTCTCCACCCCCTCATGTAGTAGGTGGAGCCAGCTGGGCCACTCCCACAGCTCTGCTCTCTCTTTATGCAGGGGGACTGGTCTTGTCTCTGCCCCCTCCTGAAGTTTTCTGTAGTGGGTGGAGCCTTCTGGGCCCCTCCCACAGCTCTGCTCTCTCTCCTTGTGCAGGGGGACTGGTCTTGTCTCCACCCCTCCTGTAGTTTTCTGTAGTGGGTGGAGCCTGCTGGGCCCCTCCCACAGCTCTGCTCTCTCTCCTTGTGCAGGGGGACTGGTCTTGTCTCCACCCCTCCTGTAGTTTTCTGTAGTGGGTGGAGCCTGCTGGGCCCCTCCCACAGCTCTGCTCTCTGCACAGGCTATGTACAGCACAGTGATGATGTCACATCTACTTTTAGGTAATATCTGGGTTTGCAAAGTCATTTGGTGTACACAGAGTGGATTTATATCCTTGGTGGTTTATGAAGAATATATTACATTTTTAAAGTGTAGCTTTAAAATTTTTTTTTTACCTCTAGCCAAGAATGTGTTTTTTTTTTTTTTTAATAGAGTGGGGGAGGGTTTTACTCTATACTGGGTTGTATCGCTGTGTCCCCACTAGTGTGATTGACCTTCACTTCCTGTCCTGGGGACACACCACAAAGTTAAAGGAAATTTCTCCAAAATGAGGGAAAAAGATGTCATGTGATTCAATTATCTCATGAGAGATTTTTTGGTGAATTGAGCCCCCTCTTAGCTGTCACCGGAACAAGTGTGCCTATTGGAGAATATCATCATTGGATTATTATGATGTCATCACTGGATCTCTGTGCTTCTCTATGCAATGCAGACAGATCATGGCCGGTGGGAGGGGCCGGCAGGGGGCTGTACTTGGCTTTCTGAAAACATCCCAGCACCCGACCTCAGGAGTCCTCAGTGCAAGCAGTGGGAAGAGTTATGCAATTATCAAACTGCCTTGATAGGTGGAGGAGGAGTCTTTAGGAGTGGCCGTTCCTAGGCAAGCTGTGGGTAGGTAACGCCCACGTGTGATGCTGAGCCTCCATGATTGGATGAACTGAAATCCAACGAAGGAAAGGGGTAAAGGAAGGACAGTCAAGCTGGGGAGGAAAGTGCTAAATGATGCCGGACGTCCTCCAGCCAGGAAATGAGATGCGGCTCTATCTGACTTGCTGCAGCTTCTAAAGCTCACAGTGTGCGGTGAAATCGGAGGCAGTCATTTGAGTCCAGTAGAGGAGCCGGGACACCTGTGGAAGACTGAAGGGGCGCTCCTCCGGGTGGAGGGAGGTGCGATTCCGTGTCACACGCATGGCGGATTTTGTATCCATCCGATTCCCCCGTATAATCCCTGTGTGTGCGTCCCGGGCGCCCCCCCCCCCCCCGGCTTAGTGTGACACCAGCTGGAATCCTCCTATTCAATGGCAGGAGGCCGGCCGTGTCTACGCAGCACAATTCCGCGAGCCGTGAATGGAGGGCGCCGGACGCTTGTCCGCTCTCCGCTCACCAAATCTCAGTCCCCTCCTAATCCTTTAAGCTCCGGATAGATGGCTATCTTTGGCGCTGAGCCGTGTCACCGGAGTGCCCCGAGGTCACACAGTCTGTCCGACGGGGTCACCGCCAGAGGAACGCCACCGCTGAAAATGAAAGTGTGCGTCAGCGCCCCCCGAAGGATCGACACAGCAAGAATATTCATCAAAGACAAATGTATCTCATTGCGTACAATGTAACAGATGGGCTTTATTATGAGGGGTTCCCACCATCCCTGTGCTGAGTTCCCGGGTCTGTACACCCGCTGTGCCCATTATGAGGGGTTCCCACCATCCCTGTGCTGAGTGCCCTGGTCTGTACACCCGCTGTGCCCATTATGAGGGGTTCCCACCATCTCTGTGCTGAGTTCCCGGGTCTGTACACCCGCTGTGCCCATTATGAGGGGTTCCCACCAACCCTGTGCTGAGTTCCCGGGTCTGTACACCCGTTGTGCCCATTATGAGGGGTTCCCAGCATCCCTGTGCTGAGTTCCCGGTTCTGTACACCCGCTGTGCCCATTATGAGGGGTTCCCACCATCCCTGTGCTGAGTTCCCGGGTCTGTACACCCACTGTGCCCATTATGAGGGGTTCCCACCATCCCTGTGCTGAGTGCCCTGGTCTGTACACCCGCTGTGCCCATTATGAGGGGTTCCCACCATCCCTGTGCTGAGTTCCCGGGTCTGTACACCCGCTGTGCCCATTATGAGGGGTTCCCAGCATCCCTGTGCTGAGTTCCTGGGTCTGTACACCCGCTGTGCTCATTATGAGGGGTTCCCAACATCCCTGTGCTGAGTGCCCTGGTCTGTACACCCGCTGTGCCCATTATGAGGGGTTCCCACCATCCCTGTGCTGAGTTCCCGGGTCTGTGCCCATTAGGAGGGGGGAGTAATTGGCGGCGGAGCTGTCTTTGTGAAGTCATCGCTGGCCGTCTGGCGGCGTCAGGTGACTCCTGGCTGCACCTATATTTACTCGGCAGATATCTCATTCTCCAGACTGCTGTGGGCAGAGATCAGACGTCTGGTCCTTCCGCTGCCCATAATAAACCTGTATGTGTGTCCAGCGGGCCGCCCACTGCCAAGACCTATAAAAGGCTGTGGCTTAAAGTGACCCTGTTATGGGGAAAGTATGGTGGCCGCCATTCCACTGAAACCAGTACTTGTACAGTCAGTGAAGTGCCTGAATAAGGACGTTCATGGCTGGATAAGTTGCCCCTCTTTTCCCCCCCGGTGCCGAGCTGCCCCTCTTTTCCCCCCCGGTGCCGAGCTGCCCCTCTTTTCCCCCCGGTGCCGAGCTGCCCCTCTTTTCCCCCCGGTGCCGAGCTGCCCCTCTTTTCCCCCCGGTGCCGAGCTGCCCCTCTTTTCCCCCCGGTGCCGAGCTGCCCCTCTTCCCCCCCCCCCCCGGTCCTTCACTTGAAAACAATCATTCGATACAGCAAAATCATTCATTTACATCCAAGACAAACTATTTCTGTTTGCAAAAAAATAATTAATATCAATATCGGTGCCGAGCTGCCCCTCTTTTCCCCCCGGTGCCCGAGTTGCCCCTCTTTTCCCCCCGGTGCCCGAGTTGCCCCTCTTTTCCCCCCGGTGCCCGAGTTGCCCCTCTTTTCCCCCCGGTGCCCGAGTTGCCCCTCTTTTCCCCCCGGTGCCCGAGTTGCCCCTCTTTTCCCCCCGGTGCCCGAGTTGCCCCTCTTTTCCCCCCGGTGCCCGGGTTGCCCCTCTTTTCCCCCCGGTGCCCGAGTTGCCCCTCTTTTCCCCCCGGTGCCCGAGTTGCCCCTCTTTTCCCCCCGGTGCCCGAGTTGCCCCTCTTTTCCCCCCGGTGCCCGAGTTGCCCCTCTTTTCCCCCCGGTGCCCGAGTTGCCCCTCTTTTCCCCCCGGTGCCCGAGTTGCCCCTCTTTTCCCCCCGGTGCCCGAGTTGCCCCTCTTTTCCCCCCGGTGCCCGAGTTGCCCCTCTTTTCCCCCCGGTGCCCGAGTTGCCCCTCTTTTCCCCCCGGTGCCCGAGTTGCCCCTCTTTTCCCCCCGGTGCCCGAGTTGCCCCTCTTTTCCCCCCGGTGCCGAGCTGCCCCTCTCTTTTCCCCCCGGTGCCGAGCTGCCCCTCTCTTTTCCCCCCGGTGCCGAGCTGCCCCTCTCTTTTCCCCCCGGTGCCGAGCTGCCCCTCTCTTTTCCCCCCCGGTGCCGAGCTGCCCCTCTCTTTTCCCCCCCGGTGCCGAGCTGCCCCTCCTCTTTTCCCCCCGGTGCCGAGCTGCCCCTCCTCTTTTCCCCCCGGTGCCGAGCTGCCCCTCCTCTTTTCCCCCCGGTGCCGAGCTGCCCCTCCTCTTTTCCCCCCGGTGCCGAGCTGCCCCTCCTCTTTTCCCCCCGGTGCCGAGCTGCCCCTCCTCTTTTCCCCCCGGTGCCGAGCTTCCCCTCCTCTTTTCCCCCCGGTGCCGAGCTGCCCCTCCTCTTTTCCCCCCGGTGCCGAGCTGCCCCTCCTCTTTTCCCCCCGGTGCCGAGCTGCCCCTCCTCTTTTCCCCCCGGTGCCGAGCTGCCCCTCTCTTTTCCCCCCGGTGCCGAGCTGCCCCTCTCTTTTCCCCCGGTGCCGAGCTGCCCCTCTCTTTTCCCCCGGTGCCGAGCTGCCCCTCTCTTTTCCCCCCGGTGCCGAGCTGCCCCTCTCTTTTCCCCCCGGTGCCGAGCTGCCCCTCTCTTTTCCCCCCGGTGCCGAGCTGCCCCTCTCTTTTCCCCCCGGTGCCGAGCTGCCCCTCTCTTTTCCCCCCGGTGCCGAGCTGCCCCTCTCTTTTCCCCCCGGTGCCGAGCTGCCCCTCTCTTTTCCCCCCGGTGCCGAGCTGCCCCTCTCTTTTCCCCCCGGTGCCGAGCTGCCCCTCTCTTTTCCCCCCGGTGCCGAGCTGCCCCTCTCTTTTCCCCCCGGTGCCGAGCTGCCCCTCTCTTTTCCCCCCGGTGCCGAGCTGCCCCTCTCTTTTCCCCCCGGTGCCGAGCTGCCCCTCTCTTTTCCCCCCGGTGCCGAGCTGCCCCTCTCTTTTCCCCCCGGTGCCGAGCTGCCCCTCTCTTCCTCCAGTACAGACACTGCTGAGAAAAACACGTCTGCCCCTAAGTTCCAACCCATCTCCTTTTCCTGATGCCGTTTTTTTCTTTTTGTATATTTTTAGTATCTCTATTACGGCTAATAGAGATTCAGGATTACCCACAATGCACAGCGATCTGCGGTAGACAAGCTGAGGGTCCAGACGCTGTTCTCTCCTGCCGTAGAGCCACTTCATTGCAATTAATGTAGCATCTTGTAGCCTCTCATGGTGAGAGTGCCGCACTTCCGATGATGATACTTTCTTCGACCATCGGCTCAGCGCGTTTCGTAGTGCGGCTTGTAAATGGCAACGATTTCTCTTCTTCTTCTTCTTCTTCTTCTTTTCTGTGATCTTTGGGTAACGATCGAAACTTCAGACAACAGGAAATATAAGAGAATTGAGATTTTTCTCTAGAAAAAAAAAAATGTGGCCGTGTTAGAATCGGAGAGCTTATTTATTACAGGCGTCTATATACCGCCAACGATTTACACAGCGCTGTACAGTCCCTGCACCTAGGAGCTTACAATCTAATGTCTCTATCCCAACGAACCTACCAGCATGTCTTTGTAATGTCGGCGGAAATCCATCCGAGTACAGGGAGAACGTGCATACTCCATGCGGATCGTGTCCCGGCTGGGATGTGAACGGAGGACCTCGGTGCTGCAAGGCAAGACTTGGAGGTTTCCGCTCTATCAAAAAAAAACAAAAAAAAACAAAAAAAAACATTTTGGCTTTGATGCCAAACTCCATGCAGCTAACGCCGATCGGCTGCACATTTGTGTACCAGAATGTAAACCCAACTTTGCGGAGAAGGCGTGCCCTGCATACTCCCGGCACAGTTACTGGCGGATAACAGAAAGCTCCCGATCGCTACTTGCTATCGGGAGCTTTCCGATCAGGTGACCACTGTGACAGCCAATCACGGCAGTCACATGATCATAAACCCCACCTCCTGGCATCAGAAACCCCTTAAAAGTCCGGCGGGCGCCGGCATCATGGGGGTTAAAGAGATAAAATGAATGTAGTAATGTAACAATGTAATACATCAGTAACTCTTAAATAGAAGCAGCGTAAAGTACCTGAAAGGTGAGCTCATCACTGTGCTGCTTCTCCTTTTACTGTCCAGTCACAGGTTGGGGGCTGGTCCGGGATGAAGTGGGCTCAGAGGAAGTGGATTGAATGATGCGGTCTATAAGACCTCTAATGGCAGAAAAAAAGTGCTATGAGGGGGGGGGGGGAATCTCTGGATTGATGGTGATTATTGCAGCAAAAGCTAGTTTTGTTATTTTATCTTTTAACCACTTGCCAACCGCCGCACGCCGATGTACGTCCCTTTTTTGAGGACGGATATCGTTGTTATGGCAACAGCTAGCTGCCATAACCCCGGTATTCCCGTTTTTGGCCGGGGGGTCGGCTACAAGATAAAAGTGGTCCCTGCGGCGGATTCGCCGCGAGATCACTTTTATCGGTGGCGGGAGAGAGGGGCCCCCCCGCCGCCGCGATCCGGTGCCCTCCGCCGCTTACTGGAGCCGTCGGCAGCGGCGGAGGCGATCGCGTCCGTTCCCTAGCTATGCCTGGAGACGAGTGAGGGGAAGATGGCGCCCACTCGTCTCCATGACACTGCAGGGCGGAAGCGACGTCAAAGCGTCACTTCCGCCCATACCTCTTAAAGCCACGTTTTTTCAATGTCATTTTTTTTTTTTTTATTATTGCATTTAAGTCCAAATATGAGATCTGAGAACCTTTTGACCCCCCAGATCTCATATTTAAGAGGACCTGTCATGCTTTTTTTTTTTTTTCTATTACAAGGGACATTTACATTCCTTGTAATAGGAATAAAAGTGACCCAAATAGTTTAAAAAAAAAAAAAAAACAGTGTAAAAATAAATAAAATCAAATAAAAAAAAACATTTTAGACGCCCGTCGAGCTCGTGCGCAGAAGCGAACACATACGCGAGTAGCGCCCGAATATGAAAACGGTGGTCAAACCACACATGTGAGGTATCGCCGCGATCAGTAGAGCGAGAGCAATAATTTTAGCCCTGGACCTCCTCTGTAACGCAAAAAACATGCAACCTGTAGAATTTTTTTAAACATCGCCTATGGAGATTTTCGAGGGTAAAAGTTTGACGCCATTCCACGAGCGGGCGCAATATTGAAGCGTGACATGTTGGGTATCAATTTACTCGGCGTAACATCATCTTTCACGATATAAAAAAAAAAAATTGGCCTAACTTTACTGTTGTCTTATTTTTTTTTTTATTCAAAAAAAGTGCGCTTGTAAGACCGCTGCGCAAATATGGTGTGAAAAAAAAGTATTGCAATGACCGCCATTTTATTCTCTAGGGTGAAAAAAATAATGTTTGGGGGTTCTAAGTAATTCTCTAGCAAAAAAAAACCTGTTTTAAACATGTAAACACCTAGATTCCAAAACGAGGCTCGGTCCTTAAGTGGTTAATGGGAATTTTATTTCTTTCACTTGGATGGAGTTCTGCTTTTTATATACAAAATATGAAACAATAAGAATTTCTTTCACTTTTCTTTCGTGTGATAATAAGATTCCACTTTCTTTATCTCTCCGGCATGGAGTGAGATTTTAACCATTGCCGTGCCGCAGTGCGTGCTGCCAGAAGGCGATGATGGCCAGTCCCGCCCCCTGGCCAGGCTGGCAGCAGGACCGCGCATCGCTGTTATCGGGGGTTGAGTTTCTGGGGTGGAAGAGGAGGTCCTTAAAGACACAAATAACGCAGTTCTGTAATAAATTATTACATCATTTAACTGTAATAAATAGAAGCAGCAGAAGTACCTGAACATGACCAGTTGGCTTTCTGTACAGCAGAGCTCAGACTGGGAGAAGTAGAAGCAGTGTAAAGAGCCGTTTAGTTGATCTGCTGAAGAAGCACGCTGATAGGAGGAGATGGCAGAGTGACAGAGAAGATGAGCTCATCGCTGTGCTGCTGCGCCTCCTTTTACGGTCCAATCACAGGTTGGGGGCTGGTCTGGGATGAAGTGGGCTCAGAAGAAGTGGATTGAATGATGCGGTCTATCAGAGACACCTAGTGGCAGAAAAAAGTACTGTGGGGGGGGGGGGGGGGGGGGAATCTCTGGATTGAAGGTGACTATTGCAGCAAAAGCTAGTTTTGTTATTTTATATATAGTTACATAGTAGGTGAGGTTGAAAAAAGACACAAGTCCATCAAGTCCAACCTATGTGTGTGATTATGTGTCAGTATTACATTGTATATCCCTGTATGTTGTGGTCATTCAGGTGATTATCTAATAGATGCCCCCCGCGGGGACCACCGCCTGTGGAAGGGATTTCCACATCCTTGCCGCTCTTACAGTAAAGAACCCTCTACGTAGTTTAAGGTTAAACCTCTTTTATCCTATTTAATGGGCCTCTTCTTTCTATCTTGTTTTTGGTTGGAGTTCTGCTTTAATATTTTAAAATCTGAAACAAGACGAATGAGAATTTCTTGTTATGGAAAATCATCTTCTTCTTTTTTTTCTTTTTATTCTTCTTTCTGTATCTCTCCAGCTGGGGTGAGATTTTAACCCCTGCTGTGCTGCAGCATAAGAGTCAGGACTTGGCAGAAGGCAATGAGGCCCCGCCCCCCCCCACCCCGGAGAGCTGGCAGTAGCACCGGGCATCGCTTGGCATGGCGTCTTCCTGTTATCGGAGGTTGAATTCCTGGGGGGGGGGGAGGGGGAGGGGGAGGACGGCCGCAGCTTGGCATGATCCTGTGTGGGTGTTTATCCTTCTGCTTATCATATTCACCCAATTATAGAGAACGCTCGTCGGATTTAAGGACGTCTAATCCCTCGAAGGCCGCTTACCCTTCTTAGCGCACGCTTCACTACACAAAATCTTTATTTAAAAAAAAAAAAATTTGGAACAAAAAATCAATCCGTCATTCGTTCTTCTGCAAACTTCAAAGTGGACGCAATATAAAGCAATGCGATTGTTCGTTCTTCTTCACCTTTTATCATTTAAAAGCTTTCCCTGAACTCCACTCCAGTGACTTCACCTAGGCTGAGATGTCATCAGTCTGCTGCAGGCAGGAGGAAGCATTTCCTCAGTCTCCCCTCCCCCAGTGATCAGGCTGTACATTGTAACTTTGTAGAAGGAGGAGGAGTCATTTCCTCAGTCTCCCCTCCCCCCAGTGATTAGACTGTGCATTGTAACTTTGTAGAAGGAGGAGGAGGCACTTCCTCAGTCTCCCCTCCCCCAGTGATCAGACTGTACATTGTAACTTTGTAGAAGGAGGAGGAGGCACTTCCTCAGTCTCGTCTCCCCCCAGTGCAGAGGTCAGTAGTATATAATGCACAGTGCAGAGGTCAGTAGCATGTAATGCACAGTGCAGAGGTCAAAGATCAGGAGTAAGTAATGCAGAGTCCAGAAATATGTAACATGCTCAGAGGTAAGTAGTAGTTAAGGCAGAGTACAGAGGTCATGAGTAAATAATCGGAATGCCAGCATCGGTAGCGGGTAAGGCAGGGTTCAGATGTAAGTAGTATGTATTTAATTGAGTCCAGGGGTCAGCAGTATTCAGTGGACAGTCCAGGGGTCAGTAGTATTCAATGGACAGTCCAGGGGGTCAGTAGTATGTAATGGGCAGTCCAAGGGTCAGTAGTATGTAATGGGCAGTCCAGGGGTCAGTAGTATGTAATGGGCAGTCCAGGGGGTCAGTAGTATGTAATGGGCAGTCCAGGGGTCAGTAGTATGCAATGGACAGTCCAGGGGTCAGTAGTATGCAATGGGCAGTCCAGGGGTCAGTAGTAACAAATGCAAGCTCTTGAAGTATCCACCATATACAGCGGTGTATGTGGCTCTGGGGGGGTTTGTTTGGATATTTGGGGCTGTTTGTCGCTCTCGCGTCTTTCTCTTTAAATGATGAATTTTCTTTTCTCCTGCAGCCTTCAGTCTCTGAGCAGAGCGGCCTCAGTTCCTCTCCCTCCTCCCCGCAGACAGACGGAGGACACAGCTTTGTACAAGAACACTTCCAAGCTCAGTACAGGTGAGGAGTAATTAGAGGGCCCTCAGGAGGGGTGCGACGTCAGTCTGCGGGGTTCTGACTTAACCCTCCGCACACTGCTATGCGTCTTTTACATGTTGTTAGTTACTACTGACATCTGCACATTGTATTACATACTACTGACCTCTGCACATTGTATTACATACATACTACTGACCTCTGAACCCTGTGTCACTTACTACTGACCTTTGTACTGTGTTACATACTGCTGACGCTGCACTCAGCACTACATACAACTGACCCCTGCACTCAATTACATACATACTACTTACATCTGAACCCTGCTTTACCTACTACTGACCCCTTTCACTCTGCATTGCTTACTCCTGATCTCTGCACTCTGACTTAACTACTACTTACCCCTGAGCATGGTGTTACATACTTCTGGACTCGTTACTTGCTACTGACCCCTGCGCTGTGTTACTTAATCCTGACCTCTGCACTCTGTGTTAACATACTACTGACACCTACAAGTGTACATTACATACTTCTGGCCATTGCATTCTGTGTTACATACTACTAACCCCTGAATTTTGCTTTACGTACTCCTGACCTCTGCACTCTACATTACATACTCCTGACCATTGTGCTCTACATTACATACTCCTGACCATTGTGCTCTACATTACATACTCCTGACCATTGTGCTCTACATTACATACTCCTGACCTCTGTGCTCTACATTACATACTCCTGACCACTGTGCTCTACATTACATACTACTAACCCCTGAATTTTGCTTTAAATACTCCTGACCTCTGCGCTCTACATTACATACTCCTGACCTCTGCGCTCTACATTACATACTCCTGACCTCTGCGCTCTACATTACATACTCCTGACCTCTGTGCTCTACATTACATACTCCTGACCTCTGTGCTCTACATTACATACTCCTGACCTCTGTGCTCTACATTACATATTCCTGACCTCTGTGCTCTACAATACATACTCCTGACCTCTGTGCTCTACATTACATACTCCTGACCTCTGCGCTCTACATTACATACTCCTGACTTCTGTGCTCTACATCTCATACTCCTGACCTCTGTGCTCTACATTACATACTCCTGACCTCTGTGCTCTACATTACATACTCCTGACCTCTGCGCTCTACATTACATACTCCTGACCTCTGCGCTCTACATTACATACTACTAACCCCTGAATTTTGCTTTAAATACTCCTGACCTCTGCGCTCTACATTACATACTCCTGACCTCTGCGCTCTACATTACATACTCCTGACCTCTGCGCTCTACATTACATACTCCTGACCTCTGCGCTCTACATTACATACTCCTGACCTCTGCGCTCTACATTACATACTCCTGACCTCTGCGCTCTACATTACATACTCCTGACCTCTGCGCTCTACATCACACACTCCTGACCTCTGTGCTCTACATTACATACTCCTGACCTCTGTGCTCTACATTACATACTCCTGACCTCTGTGCTCTACATTACATACTCCTGACCTCTGTGCTCTACATTACATACTCCTGACCTCTGCGCTCTACATTACATACTCCTGACCTCTGCGCTCTACATTACATACTCCTGACCTCTGTGCTTTACATCTCATACTCCTGACCTCTGCGCTCTACATTACATACTCCTGACCTCTGCGCTCTACATTACACACTCCTGACCTCTGCGCTCTACATTACACACTCCTGACCTCTGCGCTCTACATTACACACTCCTGACCTCTGCGCTCTACATTACACACTCCTGACCTCTGCGCTCTACATTACATACTCCGGACCTCTGCGCTCTACATTACATACTCCGGACCTCTGCATTGCATACTCCTGACCTCTGCGCTCTACATTGCATACTCCGGACCTCTGCGCTCTACATTACATACTCCGGACCTCTGCGCTCTACATTACATACTCCGGACCTCTGTGCTTTACATCTCATACTCCTGACCTCTGCGCTCCACACCGCTATAATTACCACCAGACACCT
Source organism: Lithobates septentrionalis (assembly GCA_037952835.1). NCBI lineage: Eukaryota > Metazoa > Chordata > Amphibia > Anura > Ranidae > Lithobates > Lithobates septentrionalis. The sequence continues at coordinate 68,443 of JBBDGP010004931.1, forward strand.
CGTCTGCCTCCTCTAAGTATAGAGCTGGCTGTTTTTGCCTTCTGTTGATATTTTACTATTCTTGTGTTCAGCAATAAAACAATTGTGTAGAGAACATGTGAAAACCCTGTCCATCAATCGTCCCCACAATCCCAGGAGAGGAAGAGGGAGGTTGCAGCAGGCAATGTACTCTATGAAAGACCTTTTTTGATTTTCTGTCTGTGCCCCTGTGGAGAAGATTGCCCTATCATTGGTATCAGTGGGAGGAATAGTGCCCCATCATTGGTATCAGTGGGAGGAATAGTGCCCCATCATTGGTGTCAGTGGGAGGAATAGTGCCCCATCATTGGTATCAGTGGGAGGAATAGTGTCCCATCATTGGTGTCAGTGGGAGGAATAGTGCCCCATCATTGGTATCAGTGGGAGGAATAGTGTCCCATCATTGGTGTCAGTGGGAGGAATAGTGTCCCATCATTGGTGTCAGTGGGAGGAATAGTGTCCCATCATTTGTGTCAGTGGGTGGAATAGTGTCCCATCATTGGTGTCAGTGGGTGGAATAGTGTCCCATCATTGGAGTCAGTGGGAGGATTAGTGTCCCATCCTTGGTGTCAGTGGGAGGAATAGTGCCCCATCATTGGTATCAGTGGGAGGAATAGTGCCCCATCATTGGTGTCAGTGGGAGGAATAGTGCCCCATCATTGGTATCAGTGGGAGGAATAGTGTCCCATCATTGGTGTCAGTGGGAGGAAGTGTCCCATCATTGGTGTCAGTGGGAGGAATAGTGTCCCATCATTTGTGTCAGTGGGTGGAATAGTGTCCCATCATTGGTGTCAGTGGGTGGAATAGTGTCCCATCATTGGAGTCAGTGGGAGGATTAGTGTCCCATCCTTGGTGTCAGTGGGAGGAATAGTGTCCCATCATTGGTGTCAGTGGGAGGAATAGTGTCCCATCATTGGTGTCAGTGGGAGGAATAGTGTCCCATCATTGGTGTCAGTGGGAGGAATAGTGCCCCACCCATCATTGGAGCACAGGTGTGTCAGGAGGAGGCTGTCTCTGGAGCTGCTGCTGATCCGTGTGAGAGGGGACTGGTGAGGAAATCTCTCCCAGCCCTCCTGGCCCCTTTCTGGGGAAGCCATGGAGGCCAGCAGGGCCTCTCCTGCTGGAAGCTCCCAGCCATCTCCTGGGCCATCAGGTGATATGCCTTCCTCTGTACAAACCATGGCTTGTGATCTTTCTGCCCCTGGTAAGGATGAAGGCTCAGAGGCAATTCAGGAGCGAGTGGTGGCCGGGATTAAAGCCCTGAATAGAGAAAGAGACAAGCTCTATAAACTGAGAGCGGAGCTGAAGCGCCTGAGAAGGCAGCGTGAGGGCTTACATAGCCAGAAACGTGGGTCCATGGATCCGGAGATCCAACTGGCCAAGGTCCGGGTGGAACATCAGGAGACCATTGTGGCCATGATGGAAGGCAGAGATGGGCCATTTAAGGAAAAGTTTTACAATGATAAAAGGTTTGCGAGGATGACAAAGATGGAGGTGGAGGAGGAGACCCCCAGTTCTGACCCCCTGCCCCCTCAGGTAGAGGTAAGCAGCCCCATGCCTTCCCAGGACTCAGGAGGCATGCTCAGGGCCATCCAGGTAATGGAGTCTCCTGTGCGGGGGGATCAGCTGGCGTTTGGTGATGAGAACATAACTGATAATGTGCCTGATAATGTCAAGCCCCAAGCAGGGGATGAATCTGTTTTTGTATCATCTAACACCATGAGCAATGTTGAAAGTGTGCCCAGTGACACTCAAGTTTCTAATGCTATGTGTAGCAATGTTGTACCTTCTGATGATGCAGCGCAGCAAGAGCTGCATTTAAAAAATGACATTTCTGAAAAGGAACTACCGGTGTCAGCAGAGCCTATTAACTCTCCTTTGGCTGAGTCTAAAGCTGTTTGCCCCACAGCTGCTGGAGACTCTACAGTGCAGCATCAGGAGACAGCTGGTATTGCAGCAACTGTGACTATTCCTGATGGGAAATTGAACGTGTGTGTGACTGATAGCAATTGTACAAGTGTGATGGACAATCGTCCCAGCTCAGTCCAAGCAAATAATAATAATGAACAGACTACTGTGACTTCAGTGTGGGGCCTTGGCCCTGATAAACCCACGTTTGCTTAGGTGGTACGCTCTGCTCCTGGTGGCTCCGCCCCCAAGCGGGGTTTCCCCCTGCAGCCTACCACTTTGGGCACCCCGGGATCTGGTCTTGGGTCTCTGGCTTCTGCTGGGGGTCCGAGAAGAAATGTGGTAATTCTCAAATGGGAAGGTGGTGCAATTCCTCCAGCAAGGCGTGCAATGGTGGATTTGATTTTGGAGATGGGTTTTGGGGCAAATGACCTGTATGCTCTAATACATGTAGCTGGCACACGGGATTATACCATTAGTTTCACCAGGCCAGAGGGTCTTGACCTGTTCTGGGAGCGATATGAGGCTCGGTGCAGGTCAAGACCTGAATGGGAAGGTCTGGCCCCAGTTGCGGTTTCGCAAAGGTCAACGGTGAAAAAGATCACCATCATACTCACCAATGAGAGTGTTCCTGCTCGGGACCTAGAGGTCTGGTTAAGGAACTATGGTGAGGTTTTGACTAAGCCCAGCAAAATCCTTGATGAACGTAACATCTGGACTGGGGGTTGGTCGGTTACAGTCAGGTTGGCCAGGGATGGGAATGTTGTCCGTCACCTGCCCTCCTCAGCTTTTATAGGGAGGGATAGGATGACTATTTTCTACCCTGGTCAGCCGAAGCTGTGTCACCGCCGTGGAGAAAAGGGGCATTTGAGCTCTTCCTGTTCAGCCTTGATATGTTCAGTGTGTCGGGGTCAGGGTCATATGGCCAAGGACTGCACCGAGATGATCAGATGCAACCTGTGCCTGCGCCTTGGCCACCCCTACAGCAGATGTCCTGAAGCCTGGCACAATATGGAGAAGGAGGTAATTGATGACATGTCAAGGCTGGACAGGATGGAGGGTGATGCCCCTGGTGTACCATCCTCCTCTGCGGTGACTGACTCCCCTGGTCCTGCTCAGGGTCCCTCCCCAGTTCCTGTGGCCACCCCTCCTGTGTCTTCTGTAAAGACTTCACAGGAAAAAGTAAGAGATGAGGGCATCTCTGAAGCTGACCTGCAGTACCTGGAGGAGAGAAGGAAGGTTGGGAAGCGGAAGAAGCAGGTGGTGAGGACAGAACAGGCTCCAGTGCCTGTCTCCAACCGTTATAGGTCCTCTAATTGGGATATTTCTTCATCTGGAGCTTCTTCGGAGCGAAGTTCTGATTCTGAGATGGAGTTTGAGGCGGCCTCAAGAAAGAGAGAGGCTTCTGGTGATGAGCAGCAGAGGGGAGCTAAGAAGCAAACCACCCAATAACCCAAATGGCGGTTCCCCCTCCGTTAAAAGTGGTGACAATAAATGTCGCCAGCATTAAGTCAGTAAGAGCTCGTTCTATGGCCTTCTTTTTGTTCAGCCAATTAGATGCTGAAATTTTATTTTTGCAAGAGACTAGGCTCACCTCCTTGGCAGATATTCATATGGCCAAGAGAGAGTGGAGGTATGGTCCATCTTACTGGTCTCTTGCGGCCGAGCCTTACGGCGGTGTGGCGGTGTTGTTTAAAACCGGCATGGTAACTGTCCGGCGGGTTATTGAGGTGGAGATTGGGAGATGTATGGTCTTAGACGTCCTTGTGGGAGGGCAGGACCTGCGCCTAATTAATGTTTATGGGCCGCACACAAAGTGGGACAGGAAATGCCTTTTTACAAGGATCAAGCCATTTCTTTTTACAAACCGGCAAGTGGTCTTTGGAGGTGACTTTAATACAGTAACTAGGCCCAAGGACAGGAAGGACTTCAAGGACAGGCTGGGATATGATAGCGTTTTTTTAAATAGTATGGTTAGGGATGCTGGTCTTGTGGATGTGCACATTAAGCACCTCCTGGATGACACTGGGTTCACCTTTCATCGAGGTAATAGTCAGAGTAGAATAGATAGGTTTTTTTGAAGGAGACCTCTGCTTTCTCACCCCCAGTGGTGCAGGCAGTAGAGTTCTCTGATCACTGTATGCTATCTGTGGTCCTGAATGCTTCAGACGCCCCTCAGAGGGGTAAGGGCATCTGGAGACTGAATTCGACTCTACTCAAGGAAGAACATGTTAGACAATCCTATCTATTCTACTCTGACTATTACCTCGATGAAAGGTGAACCCAGTGTCATCCGGGAGGTGCTTAATGTGCACATCCACAAGACCAGCATCCCTAACCATACTATTTAAAAAAACGCTATCATATCCCAGCCTGTCCTTGAAGTCCTTCCTGTCCTTGGGCCTAGTTACTGTATTAAAGTCACCTCCAAAGACCACTTGCCGGTTTGTAAAAAGAAATGGCTTGATCCTTGTAAAAAGGCATTTCCTGTCCCACTTTGTGTGCGGCCCATAAACATTAATTAGGCGCAGGTCCTGCCCTCCCACAAGGACGTCTAAGACCATACATCTCCCAATCTCCACCTCAATAACCCGCCGGACAGTTACCATGCCGGTTTTAAACAACACCGCCACACCGCCGTAAGGCTCGGCCGCAAGAGACCAGTAAGATGGACCATACCTCCACTCTCTCTTGGCCATATGAATATCTGCCAAGGAGGTGAGCCTAGTCTCTTGCAAAAATAAAATTTCAGCATCTAATTGGCTGAACAAAAAGAAGGCCATAGAACGAGCTCTTACTGACTTAATGCTGGCGACATTTATTGTCACCACTTTTAACGGAGGGGGAACCGCCATTTGGGTTATTGGGTGGTTTGCTTCTTAGCTCCCCTCTGCTGCTCATCACCAGAAGCCTCTCTCTTTCTTGAGGCCGCCTCAAACTCCATCTCAGAATCAGAACTTCGCTCCGAAGAAGCTCCAGATGAAGAAATATCCCAATTAGAGGACCTATAACGGTTGGAGACAGGCACTGGAGCCTGTTCTGTCCTCACCACCTGCTTCTTCCGCTTCCCAACCTTCCTTCTCTCCTCCAGGTACTGCAGGTCAGCTTCAGAGATGCCCTCATCTCTTACTTTTTCCTGTGAAGTCTTTACAGAAGACTTCTTTACAGAGGAGGAAGCGACCTTTTTAGTACCCACTACCACTCCTGGTGGGGGGGGTGCTCCCTTTGAATCAGACTTAGGAGGGGTAGACTCCTGGGGGGGAACTGACTCGGGGGGCACAGACTTGGAAGGTTCTGACACAAGAGGAGGGGATACAGTAGGCTGGGGGGACACAGAGACAGATACAGAAGGAATACTTACAGACACAGGAGGGGTGGCCACAGGAACTGGGGAGGGACCCTGAGCAGGACCAGGGGAGTCAGTCACCGCAGAGGAGGATGGTACACCAGGGGCATCACCCTCCATCCTGTCCAGCCTTGACATGTCATCAATTACCTCCTTCTCCATATTGTGCCAGGCTTCAGGACATCTGCTGTAGGGGTGGCCAAGGCGCAGGCACAGGTTGCATCTGATCATCTCGGTGCAGTCCTTGGCCATATGACCCTGACCCCGACACACTGAACATATCAAGGCTGAACAGGAAGAGCTCAAATGCCCCTTTTCTCCACAGCGGTGACACAGCTTCGGCTGACCAGGGTAGAAAATAGTCATCCTATCCCTCCCTATAAAAGCTGAGGAGGGCAGGTGACGGACAACATTCCCATCCCTGGCCAACCTGACTGTAACCGACCAACCCCCAGTCCAGATGTTACGTTCATCAAGGATTTTGCTGGGCTTAGTCAAAACCTCACCATAGTTCCTTAACCAGACCTCTAGGTCCCGAGCAGGAACACTCTCATTAGTGAGTATGATGGTTATCTTTTTCACCGTTGACCTTTGCGAAACCGCAACTGGGGCCAGACCTTCCCATTCAGGTCTTGACCTGCACCGAGCCTCATATCGCTCCCAGAACAGGTCAAGACCCTCTGGCCTGGTGAAACTAATGGTATAATCCCGTGTGCCAGCTACATGTATTAGAGCATACAGGTCATTTGCCCCAAAACCCATCTCCAAAATCAAATCCACCACTGCACGCCTTGCTGGAGGAATTGCACCACCTTCCCATTTGAGAATTACCACATTTCTTCTCGGACCCCCAGCAGAAGCCAGAGACCCAAGACCAGATCCCGGGGTGCCCAAAGTGGTAGGCTGCAGGGGAAACCCCGCTTGGGGGCGGAGCCACCAGGAGCAGAGCGTACCACCTAAGCAAACGTGGGTTTATCAGGGCCAAGGCCCCACACTGAAGTCACAGTAGTCTGTTCATTATTATTATTTGCTTGGACTGAGCTGGGACGATTGTCCATCACACTTGTACAATTGCTATCAGTCACACACACGTTCAATTTCCCATCAGGAATAGTCACAGTTGCTGCAATACCAGCTGTCTCCTGATGCTGCACTGTAGAGTCTCCAGCAGCTGTGGGGCAAACAGCTTTAGACTCAGCCAAAGGAGAGTTAATAGGCTCTGCTGACACCGGTAGTTCCTTTTCAGAAATGTCATTTTTTAAATGCAGCTCTTGCTGCGCTGCATCATCAGAAGGTACAACATTGCTACACATAGCATTAGAAACTTGAGTGTCACTGGGCACACTTTCAACATTGCTCATGGTGTTAGATGATACAAAAACAGATTCATCCCCTGCTTGGGGCTTGACATTATCAGGCACATTATCAGTTATGTTCTCATCACCAAACGCCAGCTGATCCCCCCGCACAGGAGACTCCATTACCTGGATGGCCCTGAGCATGCCTCCTGAGTCCTGGGAAGGCATGGGGCTGCTTACCTCTACCTGAGGGGGCAGGGGGTCAGAACTGGGGGTCTCCTCCTCCACCTCCATCTTTGTCATCCTCGCAAACCTTTTATCATTGTAAAACTTTTCCTTAAATGGCCCATCTCTTCCTTCCATGATGGACACAATGGTCTCCTGATGTTCCACCCGGACCTTGGCCAGTTGGATCTCCGGATCCATGGACCCACGTTTCTGGCTATGTAAGCCCTCACGCTGCCTTCTCAGGCGCTTCAGCTCCGCTCTCAGTTTATAGAGCTTGTCTCTTTCTCTATTCAGGGCTTTAATCCCGGCCACCACTCGCTCCTGAATTGCCTCTGAGCCTTCATCCTTACCAGGGGCAGAAAGATCACAAGCCATGGTTTGTACAGAGGAAGGCATGTCACCTGATGGCCCAGGAGATGGCTGGGAGCTTCCAGCAGGAGAGGCCCTGCTGGCCTCCATGGCTTCCCCAGAAAGGGGCCAGGAGGGCTGGGAGAGATTTCCTCACCAGTCCCCTCTCACACGGATCAGCAGCAGCTCCAGAGACAGCCTCCTCCTGACACACCTGTGCTCCAATGATGGGTGGGGCACTATTGATCTTTTATTAAAAGAATCAAGCAACCAATTTTATACAAAAGTAAAAAACAAAACCATAGTACAAAACTTCAACAGAAATCCAAGGAATACACATCCATGTTCAGAATATATACAATATATACATAATCCACTACCAAAATTATTTACATAAAGCAGCAGAGAGGGCCTAAGAGGCACAACCCATCACCTATGTACGCAGCCATTTATCAAAAATTAATCCAAAAAAAAAATAATCTAGGGTGATAAGAGACAGACAGCCACACCCGGGAAAGAGACTCCTGGCAGTCAGGGAGGCTTGAAACCCCTCCACGCCTTCAACCAAGCCCCCTGACTCCGCTTGTCTCTCTCAAGTACCCGAATCTTCTCCACCTCATGCAAAATGTCATACACCACCACCTGAACAGGAAGGATTTTACGCCGAATGCTGACCTGACACCGTGCGTTCCAAGTGAAATAACGGACTACTAGGCTAACTAGAAAAAGTGTATCTAAACAAAAAACCCCACCAGTATTGAATGCTCCGTACACCCACTCAGCATAACCCAGCCTGGAGAGGAAAGGGACACCGAGGGCCCGTCCCACCTGTTTGTACACCTCTATGTTAAAAGGGCAATGAAGCAGAAAATGGTCCATAGTCTCCTCCTCACCTGCACACTCCTCCCGAGGACAGCTACGATCCACCCCACTGCGGAATTTCAAATTGCCCCTAACATAGAGTCTCCCATGGAAGCACAACCAGGCCAGATCCCTGAATTTAGGGGGTACTCTGTCCAAATTAATAAGTCTTAACCCTGCCCTCAAAACTGGGCCTGGGCAATCCCTTAAGGCCAGTGGGTCATGAAAGACTTCGCTCAAGACTCGACTCATAAGGACTTTCCTCGGAACCGATCTGAGATCTTCAGCCGACAATCGCCACTGCCGTAGTAACTTCAGGCACGGAGCGACATAGGCTGGTAGCTGACCACGATGACCCCTGAGATTCTTCACTTGGCCACCTTCTTCCCAAAGTCGTAGAAAAGGCCTAAACCAAGATCTAAATATGCCTGCCCATCCAGGAGGTTCCACTGCAAGCATATTACCAATATTAAACTTGAGAAAAAGCAGTGAAAAGAAAAGAACTGGGTTGACCATACCTAAGCCACCCTCCCTCCTGGATAGATAGGTGACATTCCTCTTGATGGGGTTCAGTCTGTTCCCCCACAACATCTGGAAGAACACACTACTGACCCTAGCATAGAGAGACACTGGCAAGATGCAGACAAAGCTGACATATAAGAAGATCGGAATCAGGTAAGTCTTAATCAGATCAACCCTTTCCCTCATAGATAACTTCCATCTCTTCCAGCTGACCACCTTAGTATTGGCAATTTCCAGTCTGCCTTCCCAGTTTTTGAGGCCATAATCGCCGGGTCCAAATTCAATGCCTAAAATCTTAATTCTTTCCTGGGGCACTGGAAAGGTGTCCGGGAGATCAAACCCCTCACCTTCCTTTCCCATCCAGAAAACTTCACTCTTTTCCTGATTGATCTTGGAGCCTGATGCTTCAGAATACCGTGATGTCAGAGAGACCACCTCCTCGGCTTCATCCGCCCCAGTGACAATCACGGACACATCGTCCGCATAGGCAACAACCCTCAAAGGCGGCTCACCCGGGAGCCCCACTGGCACCCCACACAACATGCCGCTCTCTAGCCTCCTGATGAAGGGGTCGATTGCAAACACATAGAGCAGGGGACTCAGGGGACAACCCTGGCGCACCCCGGATCCAACCTCAAAGGACTGCCCAACCCAACCATTAACAAGAGGAAAGCTTTCTGCCCCCTTATACAAGACTTTTAACCAATCGACAAAACCACCCGGCAGACTGTACTTACTAAGGAGCAACCACAGGTACTCATGGTTAACACGATCAAAAGCTTTTGCCTGATCCAATGTCAGCAAATACTTTCCCCAGCCTGCAGCCCTGCACCGCTCCAAGGCCTCCCGGACAGCTAAAACTGCTGTGAAGGTGCACCTACCATGGACCGAACAGTGCTGATGGCGAGAAAGCAAAGACTCTGCTACTGACGATAGGCGCCAGAAAAATATCTTTGCCAGTATCTTTCTATCGACATTAAGAAGGCTGATGGGGCGCCAATTCTCAATCATCGAAGGATCTTTACCCTTTGAAAGAAGAATCACAGCTGAGTGCCTCATGGAAGGGGGAAGTACCCCCTCAGCAAGGCAACTGTTAAAAACCTCTACCAAATGTGGGGCCAGAATAGACTTAAAAGCTTTGTAAAACTCAGCCGTCAAGCCATCCGGTCCAGGTGACTTTTTGATGGCAAGCTGTTCAATTGCCCTTATCACCTCTTCAACTGTGATCTCCTCTGTCAAATTCATCAATGGGACATCTTCATCATTTAGACCTGGAATAGAGTCCAAAAAGCTTTCCATCTTGTCACGGTCAAGCTCTTTCCTCCCAAGAAGGTCAGAATAAAAGGACCTCACGACCTCCAGAATCCCTGACCTGGACTTTGTCAAGGAACCTGTACTGTCCTTAAGGCCAACAACCGTTTTAACTGCTACACCTTGTTTGCAGTTCTGGTAAGGGTCAGGCGAGTGGTACTTCCCATAGTCCCTCTCCAGAACCAAAGAGGCATGCCGGTCATATTGACACTTCCTGAGAAGGAGTTTCACTTCGGAGATTGCCCCAGGATCTCCTCCTCTCGAGACAAGAATATCCAGCTTCTTCCGTAAACGTTGGTAGGTCATGTATTTATTAAACTGCTTTCTATTGGCTAGGCCCCTGAAGAATCCAGCGATCCTCTTTTTGGTCAGCTCCCACCACTCAGCCTTGCTGCTACAAAAGTCCAGGATGGTCACCTGTGCCTGAAAGAATTCCTCAAAGGATTGTCTAACATGTTCTTCCTTGAGTAGAGTCGAATTCAGTCTCCAGATGCCCTTACCCCTCTGAGGGGCGTCTGAAGCATTCAGGACCACAGATAGCATACAGTGATCAGAGAACTCTACTGCCTGCACCACTGGGGGTGAGAAAGCAGAGGTCTCCTTCAAAAAAAACCTTTGAGGAATTCTTTCAGGCACAGGTGACCATCCTGGACTTTTGTAGCAGCAAGGCTGAGTGGTGGGAGCTGACCAAAAAGAGGATCGCTGGATTCTTCAGGGGCCTAGCCAATAGAAAGCAGTTTAATAAATACATGACCTACCAACGTTTACGGAAGAAGCTGGATATTCTTGTCTCGAGAGGAGGAGATCCTGGGGCAATCTCCGAAGTGAAACTCCTTCTCAGGAAGTGTCAATATGACCGGCATGCCTCTTTGGTTCTGGAGAGGGACTATGGGAAGTACCACTCGCCTGACCCTTACCAGAACTGCAAACAAGGTGTAGCAGTTAAAACGGTTGTTGGCCTTAAGGACAGTACAGGTTCCTTGACAAAGTCCAGGTCAGGGATTCTGGAGGTCGTGAGGTCCTTTTATTCTGACCTTCTTGGGAGGAAAGAGCTTGACCGTGACAAGATGGAAAGCTTTTTGGACTCTATTCCAGGTCTAAATGATGAAGATGTCCCATTGATGAATTTGACAGAGGAGATCACAGTTGAAGAGGTGATAAGGGCAATTGAACAGCTTGCCATCAAAAAGTCACCTGGACCGGATGGCTTGACGGCTGAGTTTTACAAAGCTTTTAAGTCTATTCTGGCCCCACATTTGGTAGAGGTTTTTAACAGTTGCCTTGCTGAGGGGGTACTTCCCCCTTCCATGAGGCACTCAGCTGTGATTCTTCTTTCAAAGGGTAAAGATCCTTCGATGATTGAGAATTGGCGCCCCATCAGCCTTCTTAATGTCGATAGAAAGATACTGGCAAAGATATTTTTCTGGCGCCTATCGTCAGTAGCAGAGTCTTTGCTTTCTCGCCATCAGCACTGTTCGGTCCATGGTAGGTGCACCTTCACAGCAGTTTTAGCTGTCCGGGAGGCCTTGGAGCGGTGCAGGGCTGCAGGCTGGGGAAAGTATTTGCTGACATTGGATCAGGCAAAAGCTTTTGATCGTGTTAACCATGAGTACCTGTGGTTGCTCCTTAGTAAGTACAGTCTGCCGGGTGGTTTTGTCGATTGGTTAAAAGTCTTGTATAAGGGGGCAGAAAGCTTTCCTCTTGTTAATGGTTGGGTTGGGCAGTCCTTTGAGGTTGGATCCGGGGTGCGCCAGGGTTGTCCCCTGAGTCCCCTGCTCTATGTGTTTGCAATCGACCCCTTCATCAGGAGGCTAGAGAGCGGCATGTTGTGTGGGGTGCCAGTGGGGCTCCCGGGTGAGCCGCCTTTGAGGGTTGTTGCCTATGCGGACGATGTGTCCGTGATTGTCACTGGGGCGGATGAAGCCGAGGAGGTGGTCTCTCTGACATCACGGTATTCTGAAGCATCAGGCTCCAAGATCAATCAGGAAAAGAGTGAAGTTTTCTGGATGGGAAAGGAAGGTGAGGGGTTTGATCTCCCGGACACCTTTCCAGTGCCCCAGGAAAGAATTAAGATTTTAGGCATTGAATTTGGACCCGGCGATTATGGCCTCAAAAACTGGGAAGGCAGACTGGAAATTGCCAATACTAAGGTGGTCAGCTGGAAGAGATGGAAGTTATCTATGAGGGAAAGGGTTGATCTGATTAAGAATTACCTGATTCCGATCTTCTTGTATGTCAGCTTTGTCTGCATCTTGCCAGTGTCTCTCTATGCTAGGGTCAGTAGTGTGTTCTTCCAGATGTTGTGGGGGAACAGACTGAACCCCATCAAGAGGAATGTCACCTATCTATCCAGGAGGGAGGGTGGCTTAGGTATGGTCAACCCAGTTCTTTTCTTTTCACTGCTTTTTCTCAAGTTTAATATTGGTAATATGCTTGCAGTGGAACCTCCTGGATGGGCAGGCATATTTAGATCTTGGTTTAGGCCTTTTCTACGACTTTGGGAAGAAGGTGGCCAAGTGAAGAATCTCAGGGGTCATCGTGGTCAGCTACCAGCCTATGTCGCTCCGTGCTTGAAGTTACTACGGCAGTGGCGATTGTCGGCTGAAGATCTCAGATCGGTTCCGAGGAAAGTCCTTATGAGTCGAGTCTTGAGCAAAGTCTTTCATGACCCACTGGCCTTAAGGGATTGCCCAGGCCCAGTTTTGAGGGCAGGGTTAAGACTTATTAATTTGGACAGAGTACCTCCTAAATTCAGGGATCTGGCCTGGATGTGCTTCCATGGGAGACTCTATGTTCGGGGCAATTTGAAATTCCGCAGTGGGATGGGTCGTAGCTGTCCTCGGGAGGAGTGTGCAGGTGAGGAGGAGACTATGGACCATTTTCTGCTTCATTGCCCTTTTAACATTGAGGTGTACAAACAGGTGGGGCGGGCCCTCGGTGTTCCTTTCCTCTCCAGGCTGGGTTATGCTGAGTGGGTGTATGGAGCATTCAATACTGGTGGGGTTTTTTGTTTAGATACACTTTTTCTAGTTAGCCTAGTAGTCCGTCCGTTATTTCACTTGGAATGCACAGTGTCAGGTCTGCATTCGGCGTAAAATCCTTCCTGTCGAGGTGGTGGTGTATGACATTTTGCATGAGGTGGAGAAGATTCGGGTACTTGAGAGAGACAAGCGGAGTCAGGGGGCTTGGTTAAAGGCGTGGAGGGGTTTCAAGCCTCCCTGACTGCCAGGAGTCTCTTTCCCGGGTGTGGCTGTCTGTCTCTTATCACCCTAGATTATTATTTTTTGAATTAATTTTTGATAAATGGCTGCGTACATAGGTGATGGGTTGTGCCTCTTAGGCCCTCTCTGCTGCTTTATGTAAATAGTTTTCTAAAAATGTTTTGGTAGTGGATTATGTATAGTATATATTCTGAACATGGATGTGTATTCCTTGGATTTCTGTTGAAGATTTGTACTATGGTTTTGTTTTTTACTTTTGTATAAAATTGGTTGCTTGATTCTTTTAATAAAAGATCAATAGTGTCCCATCATTGGTATCAGTGGGAGGAATAGTGTCCCGTCATTGGTGTCAGTGGGAGGAATAGTGTCCCATCATTGGTGTCAGTGGGAGGAATAGTGTCCCATCCATCATTGGAGCACAGGTGTGTCAGGAGGAGGCTGTCTCTGGAGCTGCTGCTGATCTGTGTGAGAGGGGACTGGTGAGGAAATCTATCCCAGCTCTCCTGGCCCCTTTCTGGGGAAGCCATGGAGGCCAGCAGGGCCTCTCCTGCTGGAAGCTCCCAGCCATCTCCTGGGCCATCAGGTAACATGCCTGCTCCTGCACAAGCCATGGCTGGGGATCTCTCTACCCCTGGTGAAGATGAAGGCTCAGAGGCCATCCGGGAGCGAGTGGTGGCCGGGATTAAAGTCCTGAATAGAGAAAGAGACAAGCTGTACAAGCTCCGAGCCGAGGTGAAGCGCTTGAGAAGGCAGCGTGAGGGCTTACATAGCCAGAAACGTGGATCCATGGATCCGGAGATCCAACTGGCCAAGGTCCGGGTGGAACACCAGGAGACCATTGTGGCCATGATGGAAGGCAGAGATGGGCCCTTCAAAGAAAAATTCTGCAATGACAGAAGGTTTGCCAGGATGACAAAGATGGAGGTGGAGGAGGAGACCCCCAGTTCAGACCCCCTGTCCCCTCAGGGAGAGGTAAGCAGCCCCATGCCTTCCCAGGACTCAGGAGGCATGCTCAAGGTAATCCAGGCAATGGAGTCTCCTTTGCGGGGTGATCAGCTGGTGTTCCATGAGGAGGACATAACAGATAATGTGCCTGACAAGGTAAAGCCCGTCAAGCCCCATGTGGTGCATAAAACAGTTTTTGTGACTGATACAGACAATGTACCCAGTGACAATCAGGCTGCTAGTCCTATGTGTAGCAATGCTGTGCCTGCTGATGCTGCAGTACAGCAAAGTTTGCATTTAAAAAATGACATTCCTGCAGATGAACTGCAACATTCAGCAGAGCCTATTAACCCCCATTTAGCTGAATCTGAAGCTGTTTGCCCCAAACCTGCTGAAGACTCTACAGCACAGCTTCAGGAGACAGCTGGCATTGCAGCAGAAACTGTGACTATTCCTGATAAGAATGTGGATATTTGTGTGACTGATAAAAATCATCCCAGTACAAGTGTGATGAACAATGGTCCCAGTACAAGTGTGATGGACAGTCCTACCAACTCCGTTCAAGTAGTGAATAATAATAGTAATGTACAGACTGCTGTAACTTCAGTGTGGGGCCTTGGCCCTGATAAACCCACGTTTGCTCAGGTGGTACGCTCTGCTCCTGGTAGCTCCGCCCCCAAGCGGGGTTTCCCCCTGCAGCCTACCACTTTGGGCACCCCGGGATCTGGTCTTGGGTCTCTGGCTTCTGCTGGGGGTCCGAGAAGAAATGTGGTAATTCTCAAATGGGAAGGTGGTGCGATCCCTCCAGCACGGCGTGCAGTGGTGGATTTGATTTTAGAGATGGGTTTTGGGGCAAATGACCTGTATGCTCTAATACATGTAGCTGGGACACGGGATTATACCATTAGTTTCACCAGGCCAGAGGGTCTTGACCTGTTCTGGGAGCGATATGAGGCTCGGTGCAGGTCAAGACCTGAATGGGAAGGTCTGGCCCCAGTTGCGGTTTCGCAAAGGTCAACGGTGAAAAAGATAACCATCATACTCACTAATGAGAGTGTTCCTGCTCGGGACCTAGAGGTCTGGTTAAGGAACTATGGTGAGGTTTTGACTAAGCCCAGCAAAATCCTTGATGAGCGTAACATCTGGACTGGGGGTTGGTCGGTTACAGTCAGGTTGGCCAGGGATGGGAATGTTGTCCGTCACCTGCCCTCCTCAGCTTTTATAGGGAGGGATAGGATGACTATTTTCTACCCTGGTCAGCCGAAGCTGTGTCACCGCTGTGGAGAAAAGGGGCATTTGAGCTCTTCCTGTTCAGCCTTGATATGTTCAGTGTGTCGGGGTCAGGGTCATATGGCTAAGGACTGCACCGAGATGATCAGGTGCAACCTGTGCCTGCGCCTTGGCCACCCCTACAGCAGGTGTCCTGAAGCCTGGCACAATATGGAGAAGGAGGTAATTGATGACATGTCAAGGCTGGACAGGATGGAGGGTGAGGCCCCTGGTGTACCATCCTCCTCTGGGGTGACCGTCTCCCCTGGTCCTGCTCAGGATCCCTCCCCAGTTCCCGTGGCCACCCCTCCTGTGTCTGTAAGTATTCCTTCTGTATCTGTCTCTGTGTCCCCCCAGCCTACTGTATCCCCTCCTCTTGTGTCAGAACCTTCCAAATCTGTGCCCCCCGAGTCAGTTCCCCCCCAGGAGTCTACCCCTCCTAAGTCTGACTCAAAGGGAGCACCCCCCCCCACCAGGAGTGGTAGTGGGTACTAAAAAGGTCGCTTCTTCCTCTGTAAAGGAGTCTTCTGTAGAGACTCCAAAGAAAAAAACAGGAGATGAGGGCATCTCTGAAGCTGACCTGCAGTACCTGGAGGAGAGAAGGAAGGTTGGGAAGCGGAAGAAGCAGGTGGTGAGGACGGAACAGGCTCCAGTGCCTGTCTCCAACCGTTATAGGTCCTCTAATTGGGATATCTCTTCATCTGGAGCTTCTTCGGAGCGAAGTTCTGATTCCGAAATGGAGTTTGAGGCGGCCTCAAGAAAGAGAGAGGCTTCTGGTGATGAGCAGCAGAGGGGAGCTAAGAAGCAATCCACCCAATAACCCAAATGGCGGTTCCCCCTCCGTTAAAAGTGGTGACAATAAATGTCGCCAGCATTAAGTCAGTAAGAGCTCGTTCTATGGCCTTCTTTTTGTTCAGCCAATTAGATGCTGAAATTTTATTTTTGCAAGAGACTAGGCTCACCTCCTTGGCAGATATTCATATGGCCAAGAGAGAGTGGAGGTATGGTCCATCTTACTGGTCTCTTGCGGCCGAGCCTTGCGGCGGTGTGGCGGTGTTGTTTAAAACCGGCATGGTAACTGTCCGGCGGGTTATTGAGGTGGAGATTGGGAGATGTATGGTCTTAGACGTCCTTGTGGGAGGGCAGGACCTGCGCCTAATGTTTATGGACCGCACACAAAGTGGGACAGGAAATGCCTTTTTACAAGGATCAAGCCATTTCTTTTTACATCCCGGCAAGTGGTCTTTGGAGGTGACTTTAATACAGTAACTAGGCCCAAGGACAGGAAGGACTTCAAGGACAGGCTGGGATATGATAGCGTTTTTTTAAATAGTATGGTTAGGGATGCTGGTCTTGTGGATGTGCACATTAAGCACCTCCCGGATGACACTGGGTTCACCTTTCATCGAGGTAATAGTCAGAGTAGAATAGATAGGTTTTTTTTGAAGGAGACCTCTGCTTTCTCACCCCCAGTGGTGCAGGCAGTAGAGTTCTCTGATCACTGTATGCTATCTGTGGTCCTGAATGCTTCAGACGCCCCTCAGAGGGGCAAGGGCATCTGGAGATTGAATTCGACTCTACTCAAGGAAGAACATGTTAGACAATCCTTTGAGGAATTCTTTCAGGCACAGGTGACCATCCTGGACTTTTGTAGCAGCAAGGCTGAGTGGTGGGAGCTGACCAAAAAGAGGATTGCTGGATTCTTCAGGGGCCTAGCCAATAGAAAGCAGTTTAATAAATACATGACCTACCAACGTTTACGGAGGAAGCTGGATATTCTTGTCTCGAGAGGAGGAGATCCTGGGGCAATCTCCGAAGTGAAACTCCTTCTCAGGAAGTGTCAATATGACCGGCATGCCTCTTTGGTTCTGGAGAGGGACTATGGGAAGTACCACTCGCCTGACCCTTACCAGAACTGCAAACAAGGTGTAGCTGTTAAAACGATCGTTGGCCTTAAGGACAGTACAGGTTCCTTGACAAAGTCCAGGTCAGGGATTCTGGAGGTCGTGAGGTCCTTTTATGCTGACCTTCTTGGGAGGAAAGAGCTTGACCATGACAAGATGGAAAGCTTTTTGGACTCTACTCCAGGTCTAAATGATGAAGATGTCCCATTGATGAATTTGACAGAGGAGATCACAGTTGAAGAGGTGATAAGGGCAATTGAACAGCTTGCCATCAAAAAGTCACCTGGACCGGATGGCTTGACGGCTGAGTTTTACAAAGCTTTTAAGTCTATTCTGGCCCCACATTTGGTAGAGGTTTTTAACAGTTGCCTTGCTGAGGGGGTACTTCCCTCTTCCATGAGGCACTCAGCTGTGATTCTTCTTTCAAAGGGTAAAGATCCTTCGATGGTTGAGAATTGGCGCCCCATCAGCCTTCTTAATGTCGATAGAAAGATACTGGCAAAGATCATTTTCTGGCGCCTATCGTCAGTAGCAGAGTCTTTGCTTTCTCGCCATCAGCACTGTTCGGTCCAGGGTAGGTGCACCTTCACAGCAGTTTTAGCTGTCCGGGAGGCCTTGGAGCGGTGCAGGGCTGCAGGCTGGGGAAAGTATTTGCTGACATTGGATCAGGCAAAGGCTTTTGATCGTGTTAACCATGAGTACCTGTGGTTGCTCCTTAGTAAGTACGGTCTGCCGGGTGGTTTTGTCGATTGGTTAAAAGTCTTGTATGAGGGGGCAGAGAGCTTTCCTCTTGTTAATGGTTGGGTTGGGCAGTCCTTTGGGGTTGGCTCCGGGGTGCGCCAGGGTTGTCCCCTGAGTCCCCTGCTCTATGTGTTTGCAATCGACCCCTTCATCAGGAGGCTAGAGAGCGGCATGTTGTGTGGGGTGCCAGTGGGGCTTCCGGGTGAGCCGCCTTTGAGGGTTGTTGCCTATGCGGACGATGTGTCGGTGATTGTCACTGGGGCGGATGAAGCAGAGGAGGTGGTCTCTCTGACATCACGGTATTCTGAAGCATCAGGCTCCAAGATCAATCAGGAAAAGAGTGAAGTTTTCTGGATGGGAAAGGAAGGTGAGGGGTTTGATCTCCCGGACACCTTTCCAGTGCCCCAGGAAAGAATTAAGATTTTAGGCATTGAATTTGGACCTGGCGATTATGGCCTCAAAAACTGAGAAGGCAGACTGGAAATTGCCAATACTAAGGTGGTCAGCTGGAAGAGATGGAAGTTATCTATGAGGGAAAGGGTTGATCTGATTAAGACTTACCTGATTCCGATCTTCTTGTATGTCAGCTTTGTCTGCATCTTGCCAGTGTCTCTCTATGCTAGGGTCAGTAGTGTGTTCTTCCAGATGTTGTGGGGGAACAGACTGAACCCCATCAAGAGGAATGTCACCTATCTATCCAGGAGGGAGGGTGGCTTAGGTATGGTCAACCCAGTTCTTTTCTTTTCACTGCTTTTTCTCAAGTTTAATATTGGTAATATGCTTGCAGTGGAACCTCCTGGATGGGCAGGCATATTTAGATCTTGGTTTAGGCCTTTTCTACGACTTTGGGAAGAAGGTGGCCAAGTGAAGAATCTCAGGGGTCATCGTGGTCAGCTACCAGCCTATGTCGCACCGTGCCTGAAGTTACTACGGCAGTGGCGATTGTCGGCTGAAGATCTCAGATCGGTTCCGAGGAAAGTCCTTATGAGTCGAGTCTTGAGCGAAGTCTTTCATGACCCACTGGCCTTAAGGGATTGCCCAGGCCCAGTTTTGAGGGCAGGGTTAAGACTTATTAATTTGGACAGAGTACCTCCTAAATTCAGGGATCTGGCCTGGATGTGCTTCCATGGGAGGCTCTATGTTAGGGGCAATTTGAAATTCCGCAGTGGGGTGGATCGTAGCTGTCCTCGGGAGGAATGTGCAGGTGAGGAGGAGACTATGGACCATTTTCTGCTTCATTGCCCTTTTAACATAGAGGTGTACAAACAGGTGGGGCGGGCCCTCGGTGTTCCTTTCCTCTCCAGGCTGGGTTATGCTGAGTGGGTGTATGGAGCATTCAATACTGGTGGGGTTTTTTGTTTAGATACACTTTTTCTAGTTAGCCTAGTAGTCCGTTATTTCACTTGGAACGCACGGTGTCAGGTCAGCATTCGGCGTAAAATCCTTCCTGTTCAGGTGGTGGTGTATGACATTCTGCATGAGGTGGAGAAGATTCGGGTACTTGAGAGAGACAAGCGGAGTCAGGGGGCTTGGTTGAAGGCGTGGAGGGGTTTCAAGCCTCCCTGACTGCCAGGAGTCTCTTTCCCGGGTGTGGCTGTCTGTCTCTTATCACCCTAGATTATTATTTTTTTGGATTAATTTTTGATAAATGGCTGCGTACATAGGTGATGGGTTGTGCCTCTTAGGCCTTCTCTGCTGCTTTATGTAAATAGTTTTGGTAACGGATTATGTATATATTGTATATATTCTGAACATGGATGTGTATTCCTTGGATTTCTGTTGAAGTTTTGTACTATGGTTTTGTTTTTTACTTTTGTATAAAATTGGTTGCTTGATTCTTTTAATAAAAGATCAATAGTGTCCCATCATTGGTGTCAGTGGGTGGAATAGTGTCCCATCATTGGTGTCAGTGGGTGGAATAGTGTCCCATCATTGGTGTCAGTGGGTGGAATAGTGTCCCATCATTGGTGTCAGTGGGAGGAATAGTGCCCCATCATTGGTGTCAGTGGGAGGAATAGTTCCCTATCATTGGTGGTGTTGGAAGGAATAGTATGGGGCACTATTCCTCCCACTGATACCAATGATGGGGCACTATTCCTCCCACCGACAGGTACAGGGAGAGGGAAGTCAAAATATTAGCAGATTAAACTTCAGACTAATGTAGCCTTTCCCATCCTACATTCAAAAGTGTTTTAATCTCCAATGTGTGCCTTTTGGAGCGATTTTATTTTATTTTTTCCCCTTGGTTCGTGTCTTGGTGACAACCTTCTGATGGAAGAGGAAGTGAGAAAAAAACTTTCCCAAATGGGGACACAGTCTAAAGAAAACCTGAGAAGGATTCCAGCGGTCCCCTAACTCTATGCAAAACTAAAAACCAAAAATTGAGATAGAGAATGTCTTGTGTTGCTGCACAGGGTTCCCCGGGTTCCTGTATCCCCCCCCCCCCCCCCCCCCCCCGTATTGTGTCCTGACTTCATGCTGACATTCCAAGGTCGAAAATGTAGAAATGTGTCACGTTCCTTTTTAAATTGTCTCATTGCAGATCATCGCTCACCTGTCCGCACTGCCACAAGCAGAGTGACACGTTCGACCCTTTCCTCTGCATCTCCCTGCCCATCCCCCTGCGACAGACCAGGTAAGATGTGCTCTATTCCAGAGGAAGGATTTAAAGCAGAACTTCGGGATGAGTAAATATTGTCTAAAGGCCAGTTCACACCACATGTAGTCAGTGCGTTTTTTTTTCTGCATCAAAAACGCATGGATAGTAGGTTATATGGTCTCCAATGGCATATTCTAGTGGATGTGCAGAAGAACCCTAATGACAAAAAAGGTGCTCATACCTTTACTAGATTAAAACCTAATTAAACTTTCAGTGTAAATAATTTAATTATAGTCCAGATGTATCAAAGCAAAAATGGGCAAAGTCTTATAGGACGTTTTCTTTAGAAAGCTGCCCCTGCCAGCAGTGCAAAAGCAGTGGGGGGGGGGGGGGGCTTCTGCAGAGAGACCCCACTGCTTCCACACTGCTGCCAGGGGTCAGAGTATTCCAGTTTCAAAAAGAAAGTAGAACATGCTGCGTTTTTCCTGTACTGCACTCTACTGGAACGCGTTAAAACACATCAAAAATGCACCGTACCCCAGTTCAGTGGAAAAAAAGCATCCGGAAACGCATCAAAACGCTGGAACGCGCCATAAACGCATTAAAAATGTACATGCAGAAACGCATCCGGAACGGATCTTAAGTGCACTTTTGTGGTGTTATCCTGCCCTAAATCCATTCATCATGTGTATTCTTTTTCATGATCGATTCACACTGATGCGATGCGGGAACCACAGCGATTCCTGTGCGGGGTCCCCGCATCGCATCTAAATCGCAGGTAGTTCACACTGCTCTCTGACAACCGTTGCGTGTGTCGGTGAAAAGTTAATGACACCCCCAAATCAGATTTCAGTGTGAACTGTCAAATCGGATGGAATTGGATCGCATGGGTCTGAACATCCGATCCAATTCCAGTGCGGACAAAAAGGGTCCTCCATTTTGGTGCGAATGCGATTTCTGCCATGCAAACTGTATCACTGACTTTGCATCGCAAAGACATCTAATGCGATGTGCACAGCAATGCAGTGCGAATCGCATGCAATGTCTGCAATCGCATAAGTGTGAACCCAGCCTGAATCTCGGTGTGCTTTGTGTTTTTCTTCCAGATCTGTGCAGAAATCCAGTGTGAGACTTCCTGTAATAAAGACCGCCCACTGCTGCTCTCTCTCCTTGTGCAGGAAGACTGGTCTTGTCTCTGCCCCCTCCTGTAGTTTCCTGCAGGCAGCCTGTAGTAGGTGGAGTCTGTTGGGCCCCTCCCACAGCTCTGCTCTCTCTCCTTGTGCAGGGGGACTGGTCTTTTTTCCTGCCCCCTCCTGCAGTTTTAGCTAGTGGGTGGAGCCTGCTGGGCCCCTCCCATAGCTCTGCTCTCTCTTTTTGTGCAAGGTGACTGGTCTTGTCTCGGCCCCCTCCTGTAGTTTTCTGTTCTGGGTGGAGCCTGCTGGGCCCCTCCCACAGCTCTGCTCTCTCTCCTTGTGCAGGGTGATTGTTCTTGTCTCTGCCCCTCCTGTAGTTTTTAGTGGTGGGAGGAGCCTGCTGTGCCCCTCCCACAGCCCTGCTCTTTCTCTTACTTCATGTGCAGGGTGACTGTCTTGTCCCCCCGCCCCCATTTTGAAGTTTTCTGAAGTGGGTGGAGCCTGCTGAGCCCCTCCCACACCTCTGCTCTCTACACAGGCTATGTACAGCACGGTGATGATGTCACAGCTACTTTTTACAAGGTAATACCTGGGTTTGCAACGACATTTGGTGCACACAAGGCGTATTTATATTGTTTGTGGCTACTGAGGAATATAATAAAATGAAAGCTTTGTGTCCGCAGTTCAGCTTTTAATCAGATGTGTTTGGTTGCCGCCCAGAATCCTTTACTTCTTCTGTTCTATACAGCTCAGATTAAAGGGCTCCTCCGCTCAGACTGGGGATTTTTTGTTGAGTCAAAACAGAAAGGAGCTTCAAAGGCTTTCTAGAGATAAAGAAGAGCTGAAGTCCTAAAAATGGAGGCGTTTTATCTTTTCTTTCCTGACATTGAACAGAAAAGTTTTATTACTCACCACCAGGTGTTGAACTCTTTTAAGGATCATAACATTTCCAGTACTGCCACAAAACGTGACCCATTGAAGTGAATGGGGCCATACTGCAACCCAATTACTACCATATGTACCCTGTAATGCAGAGGGTCGTCATTTACAAGGTTCAAACGGGAGGTGATAAGGCAACACCTCTCCTCCTCACCACTTGTCAAACACCTCTGAAAAGTGATCTACCACAGGTCCCTTTTCAATAGGGCAGCAGGTCTGTTGCACATCTTAACAGTAAAATGTCAGCCTAGGGAGCATCTTATTCCTTTAGGTGAGATTCACACCTATGCGTGTTGCGATTTGATGTGTTTTGGAACACGTGTT
Source organism: Lithobates septentrionalis (assembly GCA_037952835.1). Classification (NCBI taxonomy): domain Eukaryota; kingdom Metazoa; phylum Chordata; class Amphibia; order Anura; family Ranidae; genus Lithobates; species Lithobates septentrionalis. The sequence continues at coordinate 91,358 of JBBDGP010004931.1, forward strand.
TTTATGACATATTTTTGATGGATTTTGCACTTTCCTTTTTTTTTTTCTTTTTTTTACCTTTTAAGGAAAGTAGGACGGTTCAGTTAATGGAATGCGACTTTGATGCTACTTGAGTTCCAGAGAGTCTTAAGTCGCACTCCCATGAACAGAACCATCATACTTTCCTATTAACCAAACCGTATAAAAAAAATGCATAAAAAACGCAACACTTGCGTTTTCTGGTGTGGGTCCATTAAAATCTATTACACGCAAAACGAAATCTATTGTGGGATAAAAGTCCCAGGCCCTTTCCAAAAAACGCACTGGCTCAAAATGCACAGATGTGAACTAGATCCATAGGAAATCAATTTTAAATGGCCTCTAGTGCATTTCTGCAAAACACACTAAAAATGCATATGTGCTAACCAAGGGTTAGAAAAATTATTTTTGCCTTCCTCTGGATCCATTGGGGGTTTAAGGTTTCTGAGGCTGCTAAGTAATTAGTAATGTGTTTTTTTTTATATTGAACTCGCTGGTCACATGAAATTTTTTTTTTATCCTCGTCATTATTTAATGTCATTATTTAATGTCTTGTATCTTCTGGGACTAATCTGTTGGTTTACCTATTGCACATCGTAAATACTGGATGGCACAACATAGCTAGCCAAAAACAAGGCCACTGCCGGGGGCTGCTAAGAAACTGTTAACCAACGATGCACGCACAGAGTCACATTGCACTCCGCTCCAAATGACAATTAGGTTCCCTTTGCCTACCCGTTCTAGTGGATAAGCAGAACAACCCTAATAGTAAAAAGGTGCTGCAATGGGGGTGACAGCCATTCCTTCCTTTCATATCTTTACTAGTCTAAATAAACTTTCCATTCAAATAAGTTAATTCAATTCCAGCTGCGTCAAAGCAAAACAGGTCTTTTTTATTTTAGGAAGCAACAACAGCTTAATAGAAAAGCCTGACCCCTGCCAGCAGTGTGGAAGCAGTGGGGTGTCTCTACAGAGGTCTGAGAAACTCCCCCCCCCCCCCCCCACACTGCTTTTGCACTGCTGGCAAGGGCATCTTTCTAAAGAAAATGACCTATAAGACTTTGCCCAGTTTTGCTTTGATACATCTGGAATATAATTAGATTATTTACATTGAAAGTTTAATTAGGTTTTAATCTAGGAGAGGCATGGCTGTCGCCCCCATTGCAGCACCTTTTTTGCTATTAGGGTTGTTCTGCATACCCACTAGAATATGCCATCGGAAACCATATAACCTACTATCCATGCATTTTTGAAGCAGAAAAAAAACGCACTGGGCGGCATGTGGTGTGAACTGGCCCGTAGACAACATTTACTCATCCCGCAAAGTTTATTCTCTTAGATTGCAAGCTCTAATGAGCAGGACCCTCTGATTCCTCTTGTATTGAATTGTAACTGTACTGTCTGCCCTCATGTTGTAAAGCGCTGCACAAACTGTTGGCGATATATAAATCATACAAATACAGGCTCACAGGGTAAACCCTATGTGCAAATAGCGCTTGCAATATATTAGATATATAAACATATGATCAGTGCAATTAAACAAAAACTGTTAAACTATGTGTAGGAACCCCAGCATGGATTCCTCTGTTAATTCATTTGATATATAAATACTGTATAATAATTAGGCTTTATTCTAGTAAAGGTATGATAAAGGAGAAGCATGGCTGTCACCCCCATTGTAGCACCTTTTTTCTATTATGGTTGTTCTGCCCATCCTCTAGAATGGACAGGCTAAGGGGCCTGCTGGTCATTTGGAGCTGAGTGCAATGCCGCTGTGCGTATGCATCTGCGGCAAAGTTTCATTGGTTCCTTAGCTTAGAAAATTATCTTATTTAACTGAAAGTTTATTTAGGCATAAATCTAGTAAAGGTAGGACAAAGGAGAGGCACCCCCCCCCATTGCAGCACCCCTTTAGTGTTAGGGTTGTTCTGCTCATTCAAAGTCAAAAGGGCCTGCTAGTCATTCAGAGCTGAGTGCAATGGCACCATGCATGTGTGGCAAAGCTTAAAACAGAGGGCCCAGTTTGGCTCCAAAAGGATACACCCTTTAAGTGAGAAATTGCAAAGGTTAATATCTAGAAACGGCAAATATTAGTTTCATGAAAAAACATTGCATGGTCCAAATCACACATCATTAGGCAGAAGTGTAAACCCTGAGCTGGAAACTTCCACCGACAAGCGTGCGTGCCCAGAATCGAGCGGGTGGGCGGCCTTAATTATTACAACAGAAAAAGAGAAGAGAAAATTATACGGGAGGGAGAGAGAGAGAAGGAAAAGAACTGATAATTATAGCTGGTGAGTGCTGATAATATCCTTAATGTTTATCTGACTCCCACTGCCAGTCCCGCCAAGCGGCACGGAGCCGGGAAGGGGTTAATCCTGGAGACCGCATAGGAAAAGCCTATGTGCTTCGCCTCGGTGTTATGTTTCTCACAGTCATTACGGCTCTGTAATTACTGTTTATGAAATATGCATTACTGTTTATTATGCGGCGTGTACTACACATCGCTTCACAGAAACCGCGCTCCAAGATGCGATTCTCACACAGGTACTTCTTTGTTACTTGGCTTGTTATGAGAATTCATGTGCAATTAATTTGGACCCCTCAGTAATAAATTGCTCACATGTCACAATATACAACAATAGGATACATTAAAAAAAAAAAAAAGCTCCTTTTTAATATATAAAAAAAAAGCTCCTTTTTAATATATATAAAAAAAGCTCCTTTTTAATATATAAAAAAAGCTCCTTTTTAATATAAATAAAAAAGTTCCTTTTTAATATATAAAAAAAAGCAGCTCCTTTTTAATATATAAAAAAAGCAGCTCCTTTTTAATATATAAAAAAAGCTCCTTTTTAATATATAAAAAAAAGCTCCTTTTTAATATATAAAAAAAAAGCAGCTCCTTTTTTTTTTTTTTTTTTTTTTTTTTTTTTTTTAATATATTAAAAAGGAGCTGCTTTTTTTATATATATTAAAAAGGAGCTTATTTTTTTTTTTTTTTTTAATAATATATTAAATGGCCATCCTTGGGCTCCCATCAGTGACTTTGCCTAGGCTGAGGTGATGTTGTCGCTCTGCTGCACGCAGGAGGAAGCATTTCTTCTCCCTCAGCAATCAGACTGCACCATTGTAACTTTTCTGGCAAATCACAAGATGAGAGGCAGCAGCAGGGGCTGCGTCAGACGTTTGTGAATAGACATGTGCACTGCAGAAAAATTTGTTTTTGTTTCATTCGTTTTTGTTTTTTGTTTTTTTTTTCGTTTTTCGGGCCATTCGTTATGAGCGAAATTCGTAAATTTGAAAATTCAGAAATTCGAAAATCCAAAAACTCTAAAATCCGAAAATAAGAAAGAAAATCCAAAAAATGGAAATACTAACTAACTAACTAATAACGAACTCACGAACTATTAAATTATAGGTATTGGAATTTCCTTTCAAACTTGTTTGCCAACGTAACAAATACGAATTTATCCGAAGTTATGAATGTCGCATCTAAACAAATGGAATGGAATGAATTAATATGTTTTTTTATTTTTATTATTCAGGATTTATATAGCTCCAACAGATTTACGCAGCACTTTACAACATTATTCATTACGTTCCATTCGTTTAGATGCGGCATTCGTTATTTCGGATAATTCGTAACTTCGGATAAATTCGTATTCGTTCCATTCACTGACAGCCAAATTTGAAAGGAAATTCCAATACCTATAATTTAATAGTTGGTAATGGTTAAGATTTTTTTAGTTGGTTATTTCAGATTTTAGAGTTTTAGGATTTTCGTTCTTTTTGAATTTCCGTTCTTCTTTTCAGAATTTTGAATTTCCGAATTTTAGAATTTCCAAATTTTTAAATTTACTAATTTACTAATTTTCGAATATTCAAATTTACGAATATTCCAAAAAATTCCTTAAACGGTTTTCTGTTTAGGATATTTCCGAATGAACGGATTTGTCGAAATTCGGAAGGGTTAGGGTTCTCTATAAGTGAACATTTGCATAGGAAGCATTGCCAACCGCCTAACTTTTTCTTTCATCCTTTTTCCAATCTGGGTTTTGCTGATTTCCCTCACCCTCTTTCAGCTGCTTCCTGTCTCCATGCACTCCCTCCAGTGTCAGCTGCACATCATTGCCTTGGAACGGTGACAATGGTGGACTTTGCATGAGCAATGTGTGTCGGCGCAGCTGCTTGTATTCGCCCTCACGGTTGACGGAGTGACAACGCGATTAAAAGCGAGGGACAGAGCGATGTCACCCTATACCAGAAAATTCCTCAACATTGATGGGGGTCACAAAATGTTTTAGTTTAAATGAAAATTGAAGAATTGAAGGTACATGGCAAGGCGATGGGCTGCAGCAGGGGCTGATCTGTGTCGGACATTTGTGAACACAGACTTTGCAGGCAGCAGGGTTTACATGACACTGTCGTCTCTGAGCCAAAATCTCAGTCCAGGAAGTAGTTGGCGAGTCTGGATGATGCCTGAACAAGCATGGCACCGTCCTTCTGAAGGAAAAAAAAAAAAAGCAGATGAGGGCATTGTCAGGGGGAGTAGGGCGATCTCTAAATACCTTGAAGGGTTACACTGATGCATTACTGAGCATGCTCTGATCAGCCCAGATTAACATTTCCCATGATGCTTTACTATGTTCGCAGGGCCCTGAACGTCACTTTAGTATTCCAGTCTCAGCAGCAGCGCTTCCTGCGCATTGGCTTGGCCGTTCCGTTATTTGGCACTGTGGCAGCACTGCGGCAGATGGTGGCCGATCAGGGCAAGATACCCGCCGACCAGGTAAGTTGTCTCCTTGGACAACCACATCGGGTGTGATTTTTAACTCTAGAATGGTTATGTTTCTATTGTAAAAATGTAACGTTTTCATGGGCTCCCATTACCCCCTATATTGTTGCACAGAATAAGAAGGATGCTAACCCCATTGTGCCATCATCCTATTGGTCCAGCCCACTTATGCACCTTCCCCTCCTACCACCAAATCAGCCACTCCCACTAAAAGCCTGATTTCTAGTTGGGTTTATTCAGCTGTTTTTGTTCTTTAAGGTCATCCTGGCCGAGGTGTACTCCAGCGGATTCCAAAGATCCTTCTCCGATGATGAAGACATGAACAGCATAGCAGAAGGTGACCCAGTCTACGCCTTCCAAGTTCCCCTTGCGGTACCCAAGGCTCCTGGTTCTTGTAGGAACTCAGGTGGGTTTTCAATGCAAAAAGCTCCAGCTTCTGAAGACATGGCCGATTGACTGGGTTCATGAACATGGAGATTTAAGAGTTTTTCATTGTAACCTGTAATGAGAAAAATGCTAGGGCTCTCATTGATGAACTTCTGAAAATGTTTATTCCCTTCCTTTAACTAAGGCTCCCGATTCTTGTAGAACCTCAGGTGGGTTTCCAATGCAGAAATCTTTAGCTTCTGAAGATGGCACCAACATGACAGCTTGGCCAGGTTAATGAACATGAAGATTCAAGACTTTTTCATTGTAACTTGTAATGAAAAAAAAATATTGGAGCTCTCATTAATGAACTCCAGAAAATACCAGCCCCTCTCCTGTTATCCAAGGCTCCAGGTTCTTGTAGGATGAAATGTATAGCTTCTGAAGATGGCAGCTTGGTCGGGCTGATGAACATGGGAATTTAGGAGTTTTTCATGGTAAACCCATTATGAGAAAAATGCTAGGGCTGCCATTGATGAGCTGGTTAATAAAAAAAACTAGTTCCCCTTCCATTACCCAAGGCTCCAGGTTCTTGTAGAATGAAATGTATAGCTTCTGAAGTTGGCACCAACATGGCAGCTTGGTCGGGCTGATGAACTTAGGAATTTAGGAGATTTCCATGGTAAACCCATAATGAGAAAAATGCTAGGGCTGCCATTAAGCTGGTAAATAAAAAAAACTAGTTCCCCTTCCATTACCCAGGGCTCCCGGTTCTTGTAGGACCTTGGGTGGGTTTCCAGTGCAGAAATCCCTAGCTTTTGAAGATGGCACCAACATGGCAGCTTGGCCAGGCTCATGCACATGGAGATTCAAGAGTTTTTCATGGTAACCTGTAAGGAAAAGAATACCAGGGCTTCCTTCTGTTACCCTCCTATAGGACCTCAGGTAGTTATCCAGTCCCGAAACGTCTAGCTCCTGAAGATGGCACCAACATGGCAGCCTGGCCTGGTTCATGAACATGCAGATGAAAGACTTTTTCATAGTACCTGTAATGAAAAAATTATTGGGGCTCTCATTGATGAGTTCCTCTTCTGTTACCCAAGGCTCCAGGTTCTTGTAGGATGAAATGTATAGCTTCTGAAGATGGCACCAACATGGCAGCTTGGTCGGGCTGATGAACATAGGAATTTAGGAGTTTTTCATGGTAAACCCATAATGAGAAAAATGCTAGGGCTGCCATTGATGAGCTGGTAAATAAAAAAACTAGTTCCCCTTCCATTACCCAGGGCTCCCGGTTCTTGAAGAAGCTTGGGTCAAGTGCAGAAATCCCTAGCTTTTGAAGATGGCACCAACATGGCAGCTTGGCCAGGCTCATGCACATGGAGATTCAAGAGTTTTTCATGGTAACCTGTAAGGAAAAGAATACCAGGGCTGTCATTGTTGAACTCCTGAAAATACTAGTTCACCTTCCGTTACCCTCCTATAGGACATCAGGTAGGTATCCAGTCCCGAAACATCTATCTCCTGAAGATGGCACCAACATGGCAGCTTGGCCTGGTTCATGAACATGGAGATGAAAGACTTTTTCATAGTACCTGTAATGAAAAAAATATTGGGGCTCTCATTGATGAGTTCCTCTTCTGTTACCCAAGTCTCCAGGTTCTTGTAGAACCTCAGGTGGTTTTCCAATGCTGAAATGTCTAACTTCTGAAAACGGCACCAACATGGCAGCTTAGCCGGGCTCATGAACATGGAGATTCAAGGGTTTTTCATGTTACCTGTAATGAGAAAAATACTAGGGATGTCATTGATGAAATTCTAAAAATAAGTTCCCCTTCTGTTACCTAAGGCTCCTGGTTCTTGTAGGACCTCAGGTGGGGTTCCAATGCAGAAATGTCTAGCCTCTGAAGATGGAATCAACATAGTAGCTTGGCTGGGCTCATGAGCATGGAGATTCAAGAGTTTTTCATGTTACCTGTAATGAGAAATATATTAGGGCTGTCATTAATGAACTCCTGAAAATACTAGTTCCCCTTCCGTTACCCAAGGCTCCTGGTTTTTGTAGGACCTCAGGTGGGTTTCCAATTCTGAAGCTTTTGAAGATGGCAGCCGGGCCGGGCTCATGAACATGGATATTTATGATAACCTGTAATGAGAAAGATATTAGGGCTGCCATTGACGATCACCTGAAAATACCAGTTCCGGTTCTGTTAGGCTCCAGGATCTTGTAAGATCTCAGGTGGGTTTCCAATGCAGAAATGTCTAGCCTCTGAAGATGGTTGGCCAGGCTCATGAACATGGAGATTCAAGACTTTTTCATGTTACCTGTAATGAAAAAAATACTAAAGATGTAGTTGATGAACTCCTGAAAATACTAGTTGCCTGGCTGCCATACTGATCCAAAGGATTCCTTACTACCTGAGTTAAAGAACTAGACTACATACAGTAACTCAATACTGACACCACAGATTCAATGAGGCAGCCAGGTAGGTAGCATTTCATCACCAGACCCCAGCAACAGTGGCCTCAAGTACAGGTTTCCTTTTAAAGACTGGTGTTGCAACACCTCTTAGCACGTTTCATATATCCAGACAGGTCAAGCAAGTTTACAAATAAAACCCTTCACATTTTTCCCTTCTCCTGCTGTCCTCTAAAAAATCTTCCCGGACATTTCCAGAGACCTCCTCCTTGGTATAGCAATGGAACTGTGGATTATCCTTCCCCCTCTTTTTTCCTAATTTTCTTAAAGAGGAGTTCCACCCAGGGGGGCCATTAAAAAAAAAAAAAATTAAAAGTCAGCAGCTACAAATACTGCAGCTGCTGACTTTTAATTGGACACTCACCTGTCCCTGGGTCCAGCGGTGCGGGGGATGGAAGCCCCGCTCGTCCCCCCCCCTCCGCTCGTCGGCGCCGGCATTTCAACTGTGGGCGCCGGGCTGTGGCTTCACAGCCTGGCACCCACCGCGCATGCGCGAGCGGCGCCGAGCGCCGTGATTGGCCGCTCAATCACCTGGGACCTGCAATGGGTCCCAGATGATTGACAGGAGGGAGGGAGAAGAGCCGAGCCCTTCCTGTGCCAGGGGGAAGTGATGTCACCAGCCCAGGCAGACGAAGGGGCAGATTACGAGGGACCACCTAGCAACAGGCATTTAGAGGTAAGTAAAAAAAAAAAAAAATATCCAAATGTTTTTTTGTTTTTTTTTTTAGAATTTTTTAGGTATGTTTTTTTTTTTGGGTGGAACCCCACTTTAAGTATGATTGTGAAGCTGACAGAAACGAGAGTAGTTGTGGTTTTACAAATGATTGTGGAACCTCAAGCTGCTGAGCATGGTTCAGTTAGGAGCATTGTGGCCTTTGATCTGAAGGTGAATGTGTTCGGAATTCTGGATCTGCCCCCTACTCTCCATACTGGGACCTTCAATGTATTTCTTTTGGAGGGTGTCAAAGTAGGTCAGTCATGGTGGAACTCAACGTGGCTCCGATCCATTTCAGATACTGTATTACTAACTCTGTCTTTTATATACATTCAGTTTGTTAGTTGTGCTATTGGAGTTCCTGAAGAATATGTGCAACATCCCCTGATGAAGGGAAAATGTGATGACCCCCTCCCCCATCCCGAAACGCGTTGGCTGCATTTTCAATTTGACGAATGATTAAAGTTTACTTGGGGTCATTTGTGGTTTGGTGCTTTCCATGCTATCTTTCATTTCCTGTCCGGAGACATAAGAGGAAATGAGAGGAGGTCTCCCCAAGGTGAAGGAAATCCTCATCTTTAGACAGTGGCTTCTGCATAGTCTAGGCCAGGGGGTAGACCAAGCTCTTTAAAACAAAGGGCCAGTTTATTGACCTTCGGATTTTAAGGGGGCCAGACTGTGACCAGTAGTGAAAGGAAATGTCTCAGGCTTGGTGGTCAGTGGAAAAAAAAATTTACATAGCGCCTGTGGTCAGTATGAGGAGGAATAGTGCTCCATTATCGGTGCCACTTAGAAGAAATGGTGCCCAATCGGTGTCAGTGGTGCCTGTGGGAGTAATGAGGCGCCATCGTTGGCGTCAGCTGGAGGAATGGTGCCCCATCGTTGGTGTCAGCTGAAGGAATAGTGCCCCATCGTTGGTGTCAGCTGGAGGAATAGTGCCCCATTGTTGGTGTCAGCTGGCGGAATAGTGCCCCATCGTTGGTGCCTGTGGGAGGAATGGTGCCCCATCGTTGGTGTCAGATGGAGGAATTGTGCCCCATCTGTGGTGTCAGATGGAGGAATAGTGCCCAATCATTGGTGTCAGCTGGAGGAATAGTGCCCCATCGTTGGTGTCAGCTGGAGGAATAGTGCCCCATCGTTGGTGCCTGTGGGAGGAATGGTGCCCCATCGTTGGTGTCAGATAGAGGAATTGTGCCCCATCGTTGGTGCCTGTGGGAGGAATGGTGCCCCATTGTTGCTGTCAGATGGAGGAATTGTACCCCATCGGTGGTGTCAGATGGAGGAATTGTACCCCATCGTTGGTGTCAGATGGAGGAATAGTGCCCAATCGTTGGTGTCAGCTGGAGGATATACTGCCCTATTATTGGTGTTGCTGGGAGGAATAGTGCCTCATCATTGGTGTCAGTTGAAGCAATAGTGCCCCATTGTTGATTGCAGCGGGATGAATAGTGCCCCATCTTTGGTATCAGTTGGAGGATATGATGCCACATTGCTGGTGTAAGTGGGAGAAATAGTGCCCCATCATTGGTGTCAATGGAAAGGATGGTGCCTCACTGCTGTTGTCAGTGGTAAGAACATCGCCTTGTATAAGTGGGAGGAATAGATTCCCAAGGTCCAGATAAAGGGAACCAAAGGGCCCCATTTGGCCTGCATGACGCAGTTTGGAGACCCCGGATCTAAACCCGGTTGGAAGATGACCCCTCAACTTTTGCTCTGGTGGGAACTGTTAATTTATAGATTTCCCATCACATTCTGTGTCGGTGTCAGTGGTCATCAAAACAAAAAGAAGGGGAGAATCTACCCAACTGGCAGACGGAGGGCAATAAAAACTTAATGGAGGGCCTTACCCTTCCCCACATCTGTCCAAAAGTAAAAAAAAAGTTTTGCCTTTTTCATGCATTTTCATTTGTGCTTTTCTTTCCATTTGCAGGCTACCCCCACAGCCTTCCCTCTTCTCCCCGCAACTTTGACACAAATGCCACGAGGTTACCCCAAGGAGGATCCGTCTCCTCGGAGTTCCTGGCCTCCAGCTCGAAGCTTCTCGTTCTCCTGTGCAACCTGGATGGGACGGGTAAACAGGCCCCTAGGTAACTCCGGCTTCAATAAAATCACCATTTCTTCAGAATAAACCTTGTCCTCCATGATCTTTACACTGGGACTCTTCACTGAGCATGTCTTTAATTTTTACAGGTTTGGCCCTCCGCTGGTCCTGAGGGAAGACAGGACAGTAAGTTGGGATCAGCTGCAGCAAAACATCCTGGCGAAGACCCATTACCTGATGAGGAGTGATGCCCACTTGCCTGTAAGTACAAGTTCGAATGGTTAATAGAGTAACTTTGCATAGAATCATTTTGCTCGATTTAGATCACTAAGAATGGACAAGGATGACCGTCCTTAAGGCACAATGTCAAAGGGTTAATGGAAGCCTTAAGGCCGTCATTCTTAGTGCAGAAGAACCATCACCCTTTGGACATTCTACATTCTCCAAGTCCAGTGACTTGCTAAGAAAAGACCAGGATGATCATCCCGAAGGCACAATGTGAAATGGTTAATGGAGACTTTAAGGTCATCATCAAAGAACCTTCTGCACTTGCTTCAGATTAGTGACTCTCTAGGAAAGGACAAGGAGGACAGTCCTGAAGGTAAAATGTCCAATGGTTGATGAAAACTTTAAGATCGTCCTCCTTGAACATTCTGCACACGTCAAGTCAGTGACTAACAAAGCAGGGGCAAGGGTGACCAGTGGCGTCTCCAGCTTTCATATTTAGGGGGGGCACATGGGGGGACAGGGACAAAAGTAGGGGGGCAACTATAAAACGTATTATATATATATATATATATATCCTGGGGCCCTTTACTACGACCCCACAATGGCACATGGTGGGGCACAGCATAATGTTGGGGGGGTCAGGGCCCCCTCTGGCCCCCCCTAGGGACGCCATTGAGGGTGACCATCCAGAAAGTACAATGTCAAATGGTTAGTGGAAGCCTTAAGGCCACCTTCCTTGAACCTCTTGCATGCTTACTTCAGACTAGTGACTCACTGGGAAAGGGCAAGGAGTACAGTCCTGAAGGTAGGTATCTATTGGTTGATTTTTAAGGTCATCCTTCTTGAACCTTCCACATCCCAAGTCCGTGACTCACTGAGAGAGGACAAGGGAGGATTACCATCTTAAATGTACAATGTTGAATCGTTAATGAAAGTTTTAAGGCCATCATCCTTGGACCTTTCGCTTGCCCTAGATCAGGGATCCTCAAACTACGGCCCTCCAGCTGTTGCAGAACTACACATCCCATGAGGCATTGTAAAACTCTGACATTCACAGACATGACTAGGCATGATGGGAATTGTAGTTCCTGAACACCTTGAGGGCCGCAGTTTGAAGACCCCTGCCCTAGATCAATGAATCGCTAAGAAAGGACAAGGATGAGCATCCTGTAGGTATAATGTCAAATGGTTAATGGAAGCTTGAAGGCCATAATCCTTGGATCTTCATGCTTGCTTCGATCAGTGAACTACTAAAAAAAAGGACAAGGCATGAAGATATAGTGTCAAAAAGTTAATGGAAGTTTTGAGGTCATCATCTTTTGGATCTTCTGCATGACTTGCTAAGGGCTGCATTCACACCTGAGTGTTGCATCCTTGAGCGTTTTTGTACAGCGTTTTTTGAGCGTTGACATTTTTAATTCGCCAATAAAGAAAAATATCATCTGTTTCATCATTTGTTGCTATGTATTCAGCCATTTCTTCCACTTGTATTTATTTTTTAGTCTTTTTGCACTTTTTTTTTTTGTATGGGGTTAAGGGTTAGGAATTAAAGGTTGGTGGTTTATTTATTTTATTTATTTTTATTTTGTTGGGTTATTTGGTTAATATTCGGGTTAGGGTTATTTTATTTATTTTTATTAATATTTATTTTTTATTTTATTTATGATAATGATTATTCATGTATTTGTTATTTATTATTTATTTTTAATTCTTGCATTTTAGCAGAAAAACATGCGCTAAAACATGCAAATCAAGCGTTTCTATGCATTTCTTTGGGGGGAAAAAACGCTTCAAAAACGCACCAGTCTTTACGATTTAAGCTAAAAACAAAATCTCCAGAACTTTTTGGAGCTTTAGGTGTTTGGCTTCTGGCTTGCCTTGTAGTGGAGATATGAACCATCTCCATAGAGAATAATTGATTTTTTTATTTTTATTTTTTCCTCCTTCAGCATTTTGGAACTTTGAGCTTCAAGCTACAAAATTCGAAGGTGTAAGTGGGGCCTCAGAGCAAGGTTGGACCTTCAAAAACAAGTCCAGTTTCCATAACCTGAGCTTTTATTGTAACCCTCTGTGGGTGATTTGCGGCCCACCTCTTCACCGCTCCCAGATGTTGTTAGTGATTCGCTCGCTGCGCCACGACTCCTCCCACTGAGCTGCATTTTTTTTTTTTAAACCATAAAAAGGCATCAGGGTGGGTGTCCTGATGATGACAACAGTGGACCATGCCGGGTTATGCAGGGCCATCTTTAACATGGGGCTAAAGGGGCAGCTTCCCCGGGGCAAAAGGGGCAGCTGCCCCGGACCCAGTGATGTGTGCAGAAACGGCCACTTGTAATCTCCATTTGAAGCACGTGTGACAATGGAAGTGCAATGGGAAGACAGGGGACTGAGTGTTGTCACCCTATTACAGGAAGTGCCTGAACAAGGACCTCCCATGGCAGGATCACCAGGAATTATTTTTAATAGAAGCTGCAGATTTCAGATTTAAAAAAAAAATGAATTTCTGAGATCACGTTTTGTTAAAGCTTCTATGAGATTTTAGTGGTTTGCGTCTGCTTTAAGTGTACAAAATGTCTGCTGATCAGCGTATAAAACTTGGTCCAAAAATAAAATTCCCGGTCGTCGTGACCACCTGCGTCGGCCGCTATAGACGTTTGAATCCATTTTGCTGCATTGGGCACTTGAAAGGCCGAGCCGCTCTCCTTTTTATATTCTGAGCAGGTTCCATGTGGCGGGAGAGCCGGGGTCAGCTTCACCGCAGGGATCACAGTGCCGCAGCTGGAGGACAGGACTCTGCGGCGGCGGTGGAAGAGGGGCGGTGGAGGGGCACTGCCGATGAAAAGGACAAAAAAGAAAATCGTCTTATCGCTGCTTTGGTGTCATTTCACAGGAATTTTATTTTTACTCTTCGTTTTCTCTCTCCGCAGAGTGGCGGCGTCCTCTTTCACATTCGTGTGGGGGCCCCGGACAGCAACTGCTACTTATCTGCCAAGGACGCTCGCCCGCTTCAGCACGCCGCCATCGACAGGTCTGTATATGTGATGCCGTTAACCCTTTCCTACACCTTTAACGGGTGCGCCTACCCGGGAACTCAGCACAGGGATGGTGGGAACTCCTCATAATGGGCACAGCAGGTGTACAGACCCGGGAACTCAGCACAGGGATGGTGAGAACCCCTCATAATGGGCACAGCGGGTGTACAGACCCGGGAACTCAGCACAGGGATGGTGGGAACCCCTCATAATGGGCACAGCGGGTGTACAGACCCGGGAACTCAGCACAGGGATGGTGGGAACTCCTCATAATGGGCACAGCAGGTGTACAGACCCGGGAACTCAGCACAGGGATGGTGAGAACCCCTCATAATGGGCACAGCGGGTGTACAGACCCAGGAACTCAGCACAGGGATGGTGGGAACCCCTCATAATGGGCACAGCAGGTGTACAGACCCGGGAACTCAGCACAGGGATGGTGGGAACCCCTCATAATGGGCACAGCGGGTGTACAGACCCGGGAACTCAGCACAGGGATGGTGGGAACCCCTCATAATGGGCACAGCGGGTGTACAGACCCGGGAACTCAGCACAGGGATGGTGGGAACCCCTCATAATGGGCACAGCGGGTGTACAGACCCGGGAACTCAGCACAGGGATGGTGGGAACTCCTCATAATGGGCACAGCAGGCGTACAGACCCAGGAACTCAGCACAGGGATGGTGGGAACCTCTCATAATGGGCACAGCGGGTGTACAGACCCGGGAACTCAGCACAGGGATGGTGGGAACCTCTCATAATGGGCACAGCGGGTGTACAGACCCGGGAACTCAGCACAGGGATGGTGGGAACCTCTCATAATGGGCACAGCGGGTGTACAGACCAGGGAACTCAGCACAGGGATGGTGGGAACCCCTCATAATGGGCACAGCGGGTGTACAGACCCGGGAACTCAGCACAGGGATGGTGGGAACCCCTCATAATGGGCACAGCAGGTGTACAGACCCGGGAACTCAGCACAGGGATGGTGGGAACTCCTCATAATGGGCACAGTGGGTGTACAGACCCGGGAACTCAGCACAGGGATGGTGGGAACCCCTCATAATGGGCACAGAAGGTGTACAGACCCGGGAACTCAGCACAGGGATGGTGGGAACCTCTCATAATGGGCACAGCGGGTGTACAGACCCGGGAACTCAGCACAGGGATGGTGGGAACCTCTCATAATGGGCACAGCGGGTGTACAGACCCGGGAACTCGGCACAGGGATGGTGGGAACCCCTCATAATGGGCACAGCGGGTGTACAGACCCGGGAACTCAGCACAGGGATGGTGGGAACCTCTCATAATGGGCACAGCGGGTGTACAGACCCGGGAACTCGGCACAGGGATGGTGGGAACCCCTCATAATGGGCACAGCGGGTGTACAGACCCGGGAACTCAGCACAGGGATGGTGGGAACCTCTCATAATGGGCACAGCGGGTGTACAGACCCGGGAACTCAGCACAGGGATGGTGGGAACCCCTCATAATGGGCACAGCGGGTGCACAGACGACTAGAAGCAGATGGGTGACTCCGTCTGCTTATGTCCACCTAGATTTATAGTGATGGTTTTAGGTGGAGCCTTTTTGCTGCAGTTATGTAATTGGAATTTTCAACAATGGTCGCCTTCCTTTGCAGGGCTCTGCAGCTCTGTGGAAGTGGGGGGCCACCTCATGTCAAGCTGGCTGTGGAATGGGACTCCAAAACCAAAGAGAGGTACGTCCGACTTTTCATTTCTACAACTTCAGCCAAAACTTTTGTTTTTCAGTTGTGGGTACATTGAGGGAGAGGTAGGGAGCTTTGTCAAATTTGTATTGCTGTCCATGGGTCTGTTTAGGAGATTCCACCACTCCCCCCCCCCCCCCCCCCCCCATTTTTGTCTGTTTGACAAAACCGAAATTTATGGGAATTTTCTGCATCTATGTCTATGTCTATGTGGATGGGATCACACAGAACTGGACGTGAGGAGAAATCTCCCCACTTCCTGTCTAAGTTGGGTATCCCAGGCAGAACAGGAAGTGAGTGGAGATCTCCCCACTATCTAATTGGTGAATATCAAGTAAAACAGGAAGTGAGGGTAAATCTTCCCACTTCCGGTCTAATTGGCACATAGATGGAACGGGTCACGAGGGGGAAATCTCCCCACTTCCTGTTTAATCGCCCAATATCAGATGGAACAGGAAATGAGGGGAAATCTCCCTACTTCCTGTCTAATTTGCATATATCAGTCACAACAGGAAATGAGGGGAACCCCCCCCCCCCCAACTTCCTGTCTAATCGACCCATATCAGTTGGAACAGGAAATGAGGGGAAATCTCCCTACTTCCTGTCTAATTTGCATATATCAGTCAGAACAGGAAATGAGGGGAAACCTCCCCATGCCCTAATTGGCACGTACAGCGCACAACAAGAAGTGAATAGCAAATCTCCCCCACTTCCTGTCCAATTGGCATGTATCAGTCAGAACAGGAAGTAAGGAACATGGACAGGCCCATAGACCCCTGGGAAGTATGACATCATTTGGGAGTTGTGCTTCAACATAAATGTTTCTTGCAGACTCTTTGGGACCATCCAGGAGGAGGTGGTGAAGGATGACGAGTCGGTGAGGACACAGCAGTTGGACCACCAGCAGCAGAACTGCACGTTGGATGAGTGCTTTAGGCTCTATACTAAGGAGGAGCAGGTGAGTGCCGGCCGCCATGGCGTTAGAAATGTAAGATATCTCGTTGCTCTTTCTTTACCTGCTCTTGCAGTAAAAAAATCCTTCAGTATTACAGATTTTACCTGCTTTTGCAGCAAAGAACCCTCCCTGTAATGTACATTAAGTGTTTTTTTTATAGTAACAATTTCCTTTCCATAGCTTTCATTTTCAGTATTAAAAAAAAGAAAATCCTATTTTCTAACAGTCACTTGCACAGTAAAAAAAACGTTTCCTATTAGAGCAAAAAAAAAAAAATTAGTTTGACAACTCTTTTACAGTAAAGACCCCCTTCTTATAAGAGAACACTACCACTGTTCGTATAAAAAAAATGCTTTCTATTCCTCAACCTTCTAGTTCTTATAAATAATCTTTGTTATTATGTGGCTTATCTACTTGTACAATAAAGATCCCCTTCTGTTCTACAACTACTTGACAGTAAAACCCTAATCTTTCCACCGCTCTTACAGGAAAGAATCCCTTCCCGTTACCGTCTTCTCAACTCCTTTTTTTATTTTTCCTTTCTGATGTAGTTGGCCCTTGACGATGCCTGGAGGTGCCCTCACTGCAAAGTATTACAGCAAGGAACGGTCAAGCTAAGCCTATGGACCATCCCGGACATCCTTATTATCCACCTTAAGAGGTTCCGGCAGGTGGGTGGACGCAGGAATAAACTATCTACTTTGGTCAGGTTCCCTCTCTTGGGGATGGACATGGCGCCCCATGTGGTCAAGAGGGGCCAGGGATGCAAAGGTCCCGCAGGACAGTGGTCTTCGTGGAAGGTGGTCGGGGGTCCGACGGACGTCTTGTATGACCTGTACGCCGTGTGTAATCACCATGGGAGCCTACAGGGTGGACACTACACAGGTGAGGAAAAATGTTCTGTGCATCATATAAATACCTCCAGGATCCCTCCCCCTTCCACATAAATACTTCCCTCATTACAGATAAAGGAAAACGAGGGCTTCCATTTTCTGGAAATTTTGGCAAAAGTCAGATTTCAGCCAAACTTTATCATTCTGGTAGAATGCATTCGAGTAAATGAGGAAGGGTTATGGTTGTTTTTAAGGGTGCAATGGGCTTTAAATGGCTCCTGAGGGTTACAGAACATCTGATCGTTTATTCTGGACCTGTTCTTGTGCCAACAATTCCCCCTCTGTAGCCTTATATAGTCTTTAAGTGATATGCAATGGAGGAGGGGAGATGGCCAAACTATGGAAGTGGGATGACTATGATACGAAAGAGAGGGGATTACCATGCTGTGGAGGAGGGTAGATGATCACTTGCACACAGGAGAACAAAGACAAGTGTGTCTTGCCTATAGTCAAGCATGGTGGTGGGAGTGTCATGGTCGGGGCTGTATGAGTGCTGCCGGCACTGGGGAGCTACAGATCATTGAGGGAACCATGAATGCCAACATGTACTGTGACATACTGAAGCAGAGCATGATCCCCTCCCTTCAGAGACTGGACCGCAGGGCAGTATTCCAACATAACGACCCCAAACACATGTCCATAGGTTGGACTTGATGGACTTGTGTCTTTTTTTCTAACTCACCTACTGTGTAAGTATGTAACCTCCAAGACCACCACTGCCTTGCTAAAGAAGCTGAGGGTAAAGGTGATGGACTGGCCAAGCATGTCTCCAGACCTAAACCCTATTGATCATCTGTGGGACATCCTCAAACGGAAGGTGGAGGAGCGCAAGGTCTCTAACATCCACCAGCTCCGTGATGTCATCATGGAGGAGGGGAAGAGGACTCCAGTGGCAACCTGTGAAGCTCTGGTGACCTCCATGCCCAAGAGGGTTAAGGCAGTGCTGGAAAATAATGGTGGCCACACAAAATATTGACACTTTAGGCCCAATTTGGAGATTTTCACTTAGGGGTGTACTGACTTTTGTTGCCAGCGGTTTAGACATTAATGGCTGTGTGTTGAGTTATTTAGAGGGGACAGCAGATTTACACTGTTATACAAGCTGTACACTCACTACTTTACATTGTAGCAAAGTGTCATTTCTTCAGTATTGTCACATGAAAAGATAGAAGAAAATATTTACAAAAATGTAAGGGGTGTACTCACTTTTGTGAGATACTGTATATTTCCTACCATGACCATGCTATGGTGGAGGAGCGATGACCATGCTATAGTGGAGTGATGACCATGCTATGGTGGAGGAGCGATGACCATGCTATAGTGGAGTGATGACCATTCTATGGAGGAGGAGCGATGACCATGCTATAGTGGAGTGATGACCATTCTATGGAGGAGGAGCAATGACCATGCTATAGTGGAGTGATGACCATTCTATGGAGGAGGAGCGATGACCATGCTATAGTGGAGTGATGACCATGCTATGGTGGAGGAGCGATGACTATGCTATAGTGGAGTGATGACCATGCTATGGTGGAGGAGCGATGACTATGCTATAGTGGAGTGATGACCATGCTATGGTGGAGGAGCGATGACCATGCTATAGTGGAGTGATGACCATTCTATGGAGGAGGAGCAATGACCATGCTATAGTGGAGTTATGACCATTCTATGGAGGAGGAGCGATGACCATTTGCACAGGAGATACATTTCCTACCATGATATGGAGGAGGAACAATGACCATGCTATGGTGGTAGGCGGGATGGTCATAATATGGACGAGGGGGGTGGCTCTTCTATGAAGGAGAGTAGATGACCACGCACTAAGGAGCTATGGCAGTTAAAACTAATTAGTCTTATGTGGCCTTTAAAATAGGGTTACCAAGAGTTACTTGGTAATGGTATGCTGTGGACGAGGGGGTGGCCATACTATGGAGTAGGGGGGTGTGGGGTGACCAGGATATATAGGAACGAGGATGCTCATAGTTTGGACGAGGGTAGATGATCATGTATAGAAGCTAGATTTCCTATGGCAGTTGGTGTCCTCTCATAAGCCCTATATAGCCTTTATAATAGGGAGCTTCTGAAACCATAAAATATTTAAAGTTACTTGGTTATGATATGCTATGGAGAAGGGGGGGGGGGGCGTCCTACGAAGGAAGTAGATGATCATGCGCACAGGATGCCCCCTCATTAGTCTTACATAGCCTTTGTGGTAGTAGGATTACCAAGAGTTACTTGATAATGATATTCTATGGAGGAAGGGATGCCCACACTATGGAGCTGGGTAGATGACCAAGCACAGGATTTAATTAGCTATGGCAGTCACCAAGATGGAGGTACCATAAACAATAGACGATGGGTTTCGTAATGGGGAAGGAACTTGAACTTCTCTCTCTCTCTTTTTCGCTTTCAAAAGACTTTCTTGACCCACGAATCCCACCTCATCTTGCTTCACACTACAATAAAGTCAATTCTATATGCTTCACATGCTGACTAGAACCACCAACCATGTTCTTTGGAAGCCCACGGGACTTTGTTTTGTCAAGACTCACAGTTCTGATTCAGAAAAGGCAATGTGGTGCTATGAAGACCCATTATTGGGTAAATGTGGATGGAGATTTGGCTTTTTAGGGTTGCATCTGATCTGCCTTTCGGCACCTACTCTGATCACTGGTCTAGTGAGTCTTAATGTGCATATCAGATACAACACTAGGACAGAAAGTTAAGGGAAACCCAAAAATTTACAGCTGTCTCTGGAACATTTAGTGAGGGACAACTGTTCTTTCCCCTCACGTTGAAGGACTTTCCTCTCACTTCTAGATAGGTAAGTAAAGGGAAATCTCCCCAACCTGGCAGGAGTTTTTTCGATGACCTACTACTCTAAAGTTTTGGGGTTTTTTTTCGTTTCAGTTAGAAAGTACTAGTAAAAAAAAAAAAAAAGAAGAAAAAAAACCCCCTAAATTCCACCAGTTAATTCACCCATGTCCCTTTTTTGTGCTCTCAGCCTACTGCAGGAACTCAATGGATGCTCGATGGTACAGTTATGATGACAGTAACGTGGAATTGGTCCAGGAGGATGAGGTCTGCACCCGGGGGGCTTATCTGCTGTTTTACCAAAAGAGGAACGCCATCCCTGCCTGGTCTGCCAGCAGCTCCGTAAGAGGTACTATAACTCTTGGGATAATGGCAGTTAGGGTTGACTGTTGTCCTGAATGGAACTAACCTTAACAGGGAAGAAAGTCTTAGGGATGAGTGGGTGGAGATGCATATATGAGGTTTGGTGTGTGTTACTGGAAGGTGTCAACATGTGTAGGGGACTTTATTAACACAAAGCTGCTTGTTGGTATTCTCTATGGTAGTAGTCTCCACCTGGTCTCCAAACTGAATGTGGCCCTTTGCTTGCCTTTACCTGACCCTTGGGGCACTATTTCTCCTTTTGACTCCAACAATGGTGTATAATTCCTACCTCCCATGGGGACACTATGCCTCCCATTGACACCAAAGATGGGGCTCTATTCCTCCCACTGACACCAAAGATGGGGCTCTATTCCTCCCACTGACACCAAAGATGGGCATAGTTTATGTCCAATAATGCCAGGATATTTTCTACTGCCACTGGCCACTATTTGGCACCCCTAAAGTCTGAAAAACAGTTGACTGGCCCTTTTGGTTAGAAAGTTTGGAGACCCCTAGTCTATGGCTACCAGTCAGCATTTCTTTCCTTTCCCACCCTACTGTGGAATTGTGCGCTTACAGGTACCATCAAAACAGAGGCAGAGGCGTTGGAGGTTTTTCTTTGTTCTAATTTCACCAAGTTTTAGGATCTTGCACTGTAATTACAGGTTCCACAAGTTCCTCCATGTCGGACCACTGGGTCCTTCGACTGAATGGAAGCAAGAGAGAGAGCCTGGCGTCCCATGTTACTACTAACTGCTCACCACCTCCCCAAAGTCCAGACTCTGTGGTCTTCCTAGATGAGGAGGACTTGGACCAAGGTAAATATGTGGCTTCC
Organism: Lithobates septentrionalis; assembly: GCA_037952835.1. NCBI lineage: Eukaryota > Metazoa > Chordata > Amphibia > Anura > Ranidae > Lithobates > Lithobates septentrionalis. The sequence continues at coordinate 112,624 of JBBDGP010004931.1, forward strand.
TGCGTACAAATCCACCCAGATACTTCAAAATCATGATTTTGTGGAGGGGAGAGTCAACTCCATATGGTTTTATAATGAAATGTCCAATAAGATCATATAGATGTGATGGCATTGGTCAGATGTCTACAAACATTTGGCCATATAGAATATTTTAGGGTGGTCAACTATTTTATTTTTATTTTTTTCTTGCAGGTTGTGGCACAAAGTCTTTTGTCCGTGGGGTCAAGGGTCGTAGTGCCAGCATGAAACTGTCATCTGCTTCCAAAATAAAGCTGAGCCTCAGTAAGGCGATGCCACTCCGGTGGTCATTCGGAGCAAAGGATAAGGCAAAGCCCAAGACTGGTGAGCTAGTGGAATATTTAGAATCTGGCCGTCGGCCAAAGTACACGAATGAGTCTATTGTGCCATTGATGACCAACACAGACAAGCCAACCAGTGGACCTCAGCCACAGGTAAACCATAAGAATACTCATGGTGCCAATGAAATCAACTCAGCCAGTGGTCAATCAAAACCAGCAAAGACAGATACTTCAGATGGAAAGCTTCGAGATAAAGTGAGCCGCCAAGATAGCAGTGCTGTGACTGAGAAAGGAGATGGGCCTTCACAATCCCAACACAGGACTATGGGTGTAGACGGTCCAGCGCCTTTTGACTCTGTTGAAAAAGGCAAAGCAAATTTAGGTAAAAAGGGAGATGGAAACCAAAGAATCCTTACTAAAGACAGCAGCAGGCCAAGAACCTCAGAAACTGGACCTCAGGAGGAGAAGTCAGCAAAGTCTAGGTCTGCTGGTTTACAGAAGAAAGAATCCAGGAGGCCAAGCACGTCAGACAACATTAAAACTGACCTCCATGCCAGGACAACCAGGACATCTCTACCTAATGGGGTTTTGGATGGGAGGACTAGTGGCCCCATGCCACGTCGTCAGAAAGAGGACCATGCCTCCAGCAAAGCTCAGATGGACATCAGGAGAGCCCATAGCTCAACCAATGTCCAGAATAAGGTAGAGTGGACTATGAAGAGGTCTGCCTCTCTGTACAAGAACGGAAGTGCGACTCACCAAGCTGCCAGGCAGGCGGCGGCAGCAGCAGAAAAATCGTCCTCAGGTACACTTCAGAGAATGAGATATCAAACTTCCTCCCTAGGAAGGAAGAAAACGGTGCCTGAATCCAGCTTCTAACAGTGCTCTTAACTCCCTTTTGCCACCTTTATGACAATGACTATAATAGGAGTATCTGGCGTACTTTGTTGCTTACGCTGGCGATCCTCGGTGGGCATTTGGGATCTCATATTTATTGTATTAAAGAACAGAATATTGCAGGTTTGTTCCCCACCATGTCTCCACCGCTGTACGGGACCCCACCCAACAAATCCCCACATCTGACAGCCAGAAACTGAGCTACTGTTGTCACCAGCCTGAGTGAGCTCTTCCTACATAGTATAAAGTACGGGAGGTCTGGCATAGCATCCTTTGGTAAATTCTCCAAAGAAATAAACAGTACAAGGTACTTGATCAGACCTGTGACACCAGCAGCTATATTCATCCAAACGCTCGACCTGTGATGGCCTTTCCAGGGCGGGAACCGCAGCAAAGACCTGTTTGTGGGCCCCATTTTCTCTGGGCACAGGTTGTATACAATTATCCGTTCAGGTTATCTGCAATGGGGTTGATTTACTAAAGGCCAATAGACTGTGTACTTTTACAAGTGCCATTGCTCCAGAGTTTAGTAAATGACGGAGAATTCTTCTGACTTCCATCATCCAATCATGTGCCAGCAAAAATGTTGTTGTTTTTTGTTATTTTTATTTTCCTTGCGTGTGATTATTCTTTATAGAGTCAATCTTTAGCACATTTACTAAGCTCTGGAGCAGCTGCACTGGCAGAGTGTACAGTCTGTTTGACTTTGCAGGTTGTATACAATGTATCCATTACAGGCTAATATACAAAGGATCGGTGCAGACTGTATACAATGGATCGGTGCAGGTTGTATACAATGTATCAGTGCAGGCTGTATACAATGTATCGATGCAGACTGTATACAATGTATCAGTGCTGGCTATATACAATGTTTCAGTGCAGGCTGTATACAATGTGTCTGTTGCAGGCTGTATACAATGTGTCAGTGCAGGCTGTATACAATGTGTCAGTGCAGGCTGTATACAATGTGTCAGTGCAGGCTGTATACAATGTGTCTGTTGCAGGCTGTATACAATGTGTCAGTGCAGGCTGTATACAATGTGTCAGTGCAGGCTGTATACAATGTGTCAGTGCAGGCTGTATACAATGTGTCAGTGCAGGTTGTATACAATGTTTCAGTGCAGGCTGTATACAATGTATCGGTTCTATACGTGTCATGTTTAGATATGGTGACAAGTGAAGACTCAGTGCAGGTGGTTTACAATGTATCGGTGCAGACTGTATGCAATGTATCCGTTGCAGGCTATATACAATGTATCAGTGCAGTCTGTATACAATGCATCAGTGCTTGCTATATACAATGCATCAGTGCTTGCTATATACAATGTATCAGTGCAGGTTGTATACAATGTATCAGTGCAGGTTGTATACAATGTATCAGTGCAGTCTGTATACAATGTGTCAGTGCAGGCTGTATACAATGTGTCCGGTGCAGGCTGTATACAATGTGTCCGGTGCAGGCTGTATACAATGTGTCCGGTGCAGGCTGTATACAATGTGTCCGGTGCAGGCTGTATACAATGTGTCCGGTGCAGGCTGTATACAATGTGTCCGGTGCAGGCTGTATACAATGTGTCCGGTGCAGGCTGTATACAATGTGTCCGGTGCAGGCTGTATACAATGTATCGGTTCTATAAGTGCCATGTTTAGATATGGTGACAAGTAAAAACTCTCCAGAAGAAATAGAAATAAGGGGAGAGGTTTTATATTTATTTAGAGGTGTGATGGATATTTTTTTAATGATTTTATTACTGTTAAAGATTTTACATTGCACAACTTTTAATACTACTTTTTTATGAATTGGGCCTTCATTAGGGTTTTGGGTGTTTCGCTGCCATTAAGAAGCGTTTTGAAGCCGACGTCCAGCGCAGATAAGCGTTTCCCTGTTGATCCCAATAGAGTAGTGTAGGTGACCGACCTGCTCTGCGTTTCTTCGGACGCAGCGGCTCCAATGGAGGTGCGTTTGGATTGCATTTGCATTGCCTTTCCTCGTCAGTCGCTGCATTTTGCATTTGCAGCACGTGGAAAAGGCCTGACATCAACACCGCTCTACAAAAGCCTTTAGTAATAGAAGGGAGGACGATGTATTACACGCAGCACTCAAATCCCCGCTGTGGTTTTATTTTTTCTGTAATGCGCGGTGAACAAAGAATGCTCATGATTGCGTGCCTTTGGGCAACACTACTATTCTTCCCCTCCTGCATCTTTTATAAAGAAGATACAGAGTAGCTGAAGTAGAACCAAGGCCAGCGGCGCTCCCCCCATTATCTGCGTGTGACGCTGGCAGCGAATGCAGTTCAATGTCTGCGTTATCACAGCGCCATCTAGTGGTGTATTGGCAGATTGCGTCGGGGTTCATTTTTAAAGTAACTACCAGGCCTACTTTACATGAATTCTTTCGAAAGGTCCCGCCATTGCTGACTTTCTTTAACCACTTTATGAATCGATGTAAATGTTGGATATCATTTTTTTTTTCTTTTTTTGAGGGGAGCAAATCGGGTGCCATTTTTTTTTTTTCTTTCCAGCTCCCACATCCCTTCAAATGGGGTCTGTACACACGTGTGGCGGGAAGGATTGGTGGTCATGTGACCCCCATGGTTGGCGATTGCAGAGGTCACATGATCAGGAGCCGGTCCCGCTTGTCTACCTATTGTTAGTGGGGACCATGAGCATAGCGCCCCGACTGTCCTGGTTGTGGAGGGACTGTCCTGGTTGTGGAGGGACTGTCCTGGTTGTGGAGGGACTGTCCTGGTTGTGGAGGGACTGTCCTGGTTGTGGAGGGACTGTCCTGGTTGTGGAGGGACTGTCCCGGTTGTGGAGGGACTGTCCCGGTTGTGGAGGGACTGTCCCGGTTGTGGAGGGACTGTCCCGGTTTTTTTATAAAGTTTTGGAGGGACTGTCCCGGTTTTGGAGGGACTGTCCCCCTTTCCTCCTCCATTTGTCTCATTTTGGTCTGATCTATATAGATGTATATAAAATGCACTCCTGATCTACCAAAACGTGTTTCCCAGTGTTAAATCTGGTTTCTGCATTTGTAAATTCCAAAAGCCAGTATAATGGAATAGTAATGGTAAAGCATTTGTGGGTTTAACCAATCTGTTTTTTTTTTTTTTTTGTGTGTGTGCAATTTTCCTTTAAGGGGGCGTGGCAAGGGTGTGTGTCCTATGCCTGCCTACTTTTGCTGATAGGCGTCCCTCATTCCCATCTCAAAAAGTTGGGAGGTGTGCGGGAGTGATCTTTTGAAGGTTTGGTCTCTTAGCAAGGAACTCGCTCACATCAAGTGACGCCTATGAGCAGCGTATCGGGCGCTACGGTCCGCCGCACACACGTGATAGGCTGGCGTCAACAGGTTGCTAAGCGGAGCGTTAAAAGATGTGAATCCAGCCTGAATAGATTTTTATTGGCCAACATGAAAAACACATTAAAGAGTAACTCCACTTTTGTTGAGGAAAAAAAAAACTCCCCTCCCCCTCTGGGTGATCTGTACATTGCAGGGATTGTAACAAACTTTTATTGCATTAAGAAGTAGCTGTTTGTGCCTCTGTGTCCACGTGCATCTGTAGTGGTTTTATAATTATCGATCAGCTACTGCACCTGCAGGGCTCTAATGAGGAAAGTGGCAGAGTCTGCATCCCTTTGGACGGGATTTCCCTTTGTGGGAATATCTCACCAAAAATGACATTTTTGTTGCAGGGGATGCCCAAAATGTGATTTGTATCTTCTGGGAAAATCAGTGAGCCGATCACACAAGCAGGAAATTATGTTTTTGGGGGGCTTTCTGTATACCTTCTGTGTACAGAGCGCCTCCAGGTGGCCATAGTGTATTTCTAGGGGGGCGTTCTGTATACCATCTGTGTATAGAGCGCCTCCAGGTGGCCACACGTCGCCGCGCCGCGACCCGCTCCCGCTGTGATTATAAACATTAGGCGCGGATCTGGCAGTACCGTGGACACGATGTTCGCCGGCACCTGCCGATCATTGGGCAGAGATCCTGAACGGCGGTCCGTCTATGTAAACAAGACAGATCTTCGTCCTGACAGGAGGAAGCCATGGATCCTGTGTGCCTGCAAACCAGGAACATGGATCAGTGCCTTCCCTAGTAAAAGCACCTCCCCCTCACAGCACACAAACACCGGCTAGGCACACAGTTGACCCTTTGATCACCCCTGATGTTAACCCCTTCCCAGCGTCATTAGTACAGTAGTGACAGTGCCTATTTTTTTTTCTTTTTTAGCACTGATCACTGTATTCGTGTCACTGGTTGCCAAAAAAAAAGTGTCAGTTAAGTGTCCGATTCGTCCACCGCCAAAAAAACGCAGTCCCCCTATAAGTCGCTGATCGCCGCCATTACTGTTTAAAAAATTAAAATGAATAAATAAAAATATCCCATAGTTTGGAGGCGCAATAACTTTTGCGCAAACCAATCAATATACGAATGTTGCGATTTATTTATTTATTTTTTTATTACCAAAAATATGTAACAGAATACATATTGGCCTAAATTGAAGAAGAAATTTGATTTGATCTTGAAAGTGTCAGTTAGTGTCCGATTTTGTCCGACACTATAAGTCGCTGATCGCCGCCATTACTAGTAAAAAAAAAAAAATTCCATAAAAATACCTCATAGTTTGTAGACGCTATAACTTTTGTGAAAATCAATCAATATACGCTTATTGGGATTTTTTTTTTTTTTTTACCAAAAATATGTAGTAGAATACATATTGGCCTAAATTGATGAAGAAATTTAGATTTTTT
>JBBDGP010004932.1:0-55284 GCA_037952835.1 Lithobates septentrionalis
GGAACGAGTCCTCGGAAAATAAGGCTGAATGGTTCCAAAGGCGATTATAAAGGCAGAGCAGAGCTGCATACATCAGAAGCACCCCAATAATCGCTGCCACTCAACAATCGTGGTGACCTCTGGCCTATTAAGGCCTGAACAAGTCTTTTAGGATTCATCACACATATGGCTGTAAGGGAGCCGTACAATGTCTAGAGCTGTGGTGGTCAACTTTCTTGATATTGGGGGCCTCAAGTGCAGCCCCCAACATCACCAAAAGGGCCGCACATAAAATTCATCATCAGAGACAGCAAACACACAACAGGAGATGGTCAGAGACTGCAGACATGATACAGGAGAGGGTCAGAGACTGCAGACATGATACAGGAGAGGGTCAGAGACTGCAGACATGATACAGGAGAGGGTCAGAGACTGCAGACATGATACAGGAGAGGGTCAGAGACTGCAGACATGATACAGGAGAGGGTCAGAGACTGCAGACATGATACAGGAGATGGTCAGAGACTGCAGACATGATACAAGAGATGGTCAGAGACTGCAGACATGATACAGGAGATGGTCAGAGACTGCAGACATGATACAAGAGATGGTCAGAGACTGCAGACATGATACAGGAGATGGTCAGAGACTGCAGACACGATACAAGAGATGGTCAGAGACTGCAGACATGATACAGGAGAGGGTCAGAGACTGCAGACACGATACAAGAGATGGTCAGAGACTACAGACATGATACAGGAGATGGTCAGAGACTGCAGACATGATACAGGAGATGGTCAGAGACTGCAGACACGATACAGGAGATGGTCAGAGACTGCAGACACGATACAAGAGATGGTCAGAGACTGCAGACATGATACAGGAGATGGTCAGAGACTGCAGACATGATACAGGAGATGGTCAGAGACTGCAGACACGATACAGGAGAGGGTCAGTGACTGCAGACATGATAAAGGAGATGGTCAGAGACTGCAGACACGATACAAGAGATGGTCAGAGACTGCAGACATGATACAGGAGATGGTCAGAGACTGCAGACACGATACAAGAGATGGGCAGAGACTGCAGACATGATACAGGAGATGGTCAGAGACTGCAGACACGATACAAGAGATGGTTAGTGAGGAGAGAGCGGCTGAGCCCCGCTTTGTTTGAGCCGCCTCCGGAGGGAGCCCGCATAAGTGCTCCCATTGCAAGCGGCTTGCTATGAGGGCACTCGGTGTGTGGGGGGGGGGGGGAGCCCAGAGCGCCATTGGGGGACCAGAGAAGAGGAGGATTGGGGCTGCTCAGTGCAAACCATTACACAGACCAGGTAAGTATATCACGTTTATTACTTAAAACAACAACTTCACAATCACTTTAATCGATTACTGATATGCCTGTAGGAGAACATAAACTGAAGGAACCAGCAGACAGAGCAGAATGATCCAGGCACAAGTATATTACGCTCTAAAACTTACAAAAGCAGAAAAACCTCCTTGACGGCCCGTCAGCCCGGCTGCCCGGAAAAATAAGTATAAAGCGCCAACAGCAAGGGAAGCGATGATTAAAGCATACGTGAATCTGTGAGGAAGAGAAGAGCCAAAAATAAAAGAATATTAATTACGTGAAATCTGTAGAAAAACACAACAATTGTGAGACAAACTAAAGACACATCCAGGTGTAACAAGTGCAAAGAGTAACACCAGTGAGCAAAAATGTTTAATGTTGCTGTAGTTCTGGTCTGATGAAACCAAGGTTGAACTTTTTGGCCAGAATTCCAAAAGATATGTTTGGCGCAAAAACAACACAGCACATCACCAAAAGAACACCATACCCACCGTGAAGCATGGTGGTGGCAGCATCATGCTTTGGGGCTGTTTTTATTTAGCTGGAACAGAGGCCTTAGTCAAGGTAGAGGGAATTATGACCAGTTCCAAATACCAGTCAATATTGGCACAAAACCTTCAGGCTTCTGTTAGAAAGCTGAACTTGAAGAGGAACTTCACCTTTCAGCATGACAACCACCCAAAGCCTACATCCAAAATCAACAAAAGAATGGCTTCACCAGAAGAAGATTAAACGTTTTGGAATGGCCCAGCCAGAGCCCAGACCTGAATCCCATTGAAAATCTGTGAGGAGATCTGAAGAGGGCTGGGCACAGGAGATGTCCTCCCAATCTGACAGATTTGGAGTGTTTTTGCAAAGAAGAGTGGGCAAATATTGCCAAGTCAAGGATGTGCCACGCTGATAGGCTCATACCCAAAAAGACTGAGTGCTGGAATAACATCAAAGGGGGCTTCAACAAAGTATTAGTGTAAGGGTGTGCACACTTATGTGACCAGATTATTTTATTTTTACTTCCCTCCACCTAAAAGATTTCAGTTTGTTGTGCAACTGAGTTTTACAGTTTATAGGTCACATTAAAAGGTGGAAAAAGTTCTGAAATTATTTATCTTTGTCTCATTTTTTTTACATCACAGAAACCTGACATTTTACCAGCGGTATTTAAATTAGTTTTTTTCCTCATTAATGTACACACAGCACCCCATATTGTACACACAGCACCTCATATTGTACACACAGCACCTCATTTTGTACACACAGCACCCCATATTTTACACACAGCACCCCATATTGTACACACAGCACCCCATATTGTACACACAGCACCCCATATTGTACACACACCACCCCATATTGTACACACATCACCCCATATTGTACACACATCACCCCATATTGTACACACAGCACCTCATATTGTACACACAGCACCCCATATTGTACACACAGCCCCCCATATTGACAGAAAAACACAGAATTGTTGACATTTTTGAAGATTTATTAAAAAAGAAAACCTGAAATATCACATGGTCCTAAGTATTCAGACCCTTTGCTCAGTATTTAGTAGAAGCCCCTTTTGATGAGTCTTTTTGGGAAAGATACAACAAGTTTTTCACACCTGGATTTGGGGATCCTCTGCCATTCCTCCTTGCAGATCCTCTCCAGTTCTGTCAGGGGGGATGGTAAACGTTGGTGGACGCCATTTTTAGGTCTCTCCAGAGATGCTCAATTGGGTTTAAGTCGGGGCTCTGGCTGGGCCATTCAAGAACAGTCACAGAGTTGTTGTGAAGCCACTCCTTCGTTATTTTAGCTGTGTGCTTAGGGTCATTGTCTTGTTGGAAGGTAAACCTTCGGCCCAGTCTGAGGTCCTGAGCACTCTGGAGAAGGTTTTCGTCCAGGATATCCCTGTACTTGGCTGCATTCATCTTTCCCTCGATTGCAACCAGTCATCCTGTCCCTGCAGCTGAAAAACACCCCCACAGCATGATGCTGCCACCACCATGCTTCACTGTTGGGACTGTATTGGACAGGTGATGAGCAGTGCCTGGTTTTCTCCACACATACCGCTTAGAATTAAGGCCAAAAAGTTCTATCTTGGTCTCATCAGACCAGAGAATCTTATTTCTCACCATCTTCCTTCAGGTGTTTTTTAGCAAACTCCATGCGGCTTTCATGTGTCTTGCACTGAGGAGAGGCTTCCGTCGGGCCACTCTGCCATAAAGCCCCGACTGGTGGAGGGCTGCAGTGATAGTTGACTTTCTACAACTTTCTCCCATCTCCCGACTGCATCTCTGGAGCTCAGCCACAGTGATCTTTGGGTTCCTCTTTACCTCTCTCACCAAGGCTCTTCTCCCCCGATAGCTCAGTTTGGCCGGACGGCCAGCTCTAGGAAGGGTTCTGGTCGTCCCAAACGTCTTCCATTTAAGGATTATGGAGGCCACTGTGCTCTTAGGAACCTTAAGTGCAGCAGAATTTTTTTGTAACCTTGGCCAGATCTGTGCCTTGCCACAATTCTGTCTCTGAGCTCTTCAGGCAGTTCCTTTGACCTCATGATTCTCATTTGCTCTGACATGCACTGTGAGCTGTAAGGTCTTATATAGACAGGTGTTTGGCTTCCCTAATCAAGTCCAATCAGTATAATCAAACACAGCTGGACTCAAATGAAGGTGTAGAACCATCTCAAGGATGATCAGAAGAAATGGACAGCACCTGAGTTATATATATGAGTGTCACAGCAAAGGGTCTGAATACTTAGGACCATGTGATAATAGGATTTTTTAAAACAGCTTACCTGTAAAATCCTTTTCTTTCAAAGGACATCACGGGACACAGAGCCACAGTAATTACTGATGGGTTATATAGGTATCACTGGTGATTGGACACTGGCACACCCTATCAGGAAGTTCAACCCCCTATATAATCCCTCCCCCTTGCAGGGATACCTCAGTTTTGTAGCCAAGCAATATAGTGTATTAGAAGAGGGGCGGGGCCTCTGTGTCCCGTGATGTCCTTCGAAAGAAAAGGATTTTACAGGTAAGCTGTTTTTAAAAATCCTATTTTCTTTCTCGAACATCACGGGACACAGAGCCACAGTAATTACTGATGGGATGTCCCAGAGCAATGCTACCTGAGGGGGGGGGGAACCACGACCAAGTAGGGTGCAATCAGACCTGAGGACCCTGTAACGCTGCCTGCAGCACACTACGCCCAAAGGCGATATCCTCATGCCTTCTCACATCCACCTGATAGAATCTGGTGAATGTATGAACTGAAGACCAGGTTGCGGCCTTGCAGATTTGAGCCATAGAGGCCCGGTGATGCACTGCCCAAGAAGCACCAATAGCCCTTGTGGAATGTGCCCTGATCTGAAATGGAGGAATCTTCTGTTTCAAACCGTAAGCTTGAATGATCAACTGTCGAATCCATTTAGAAATGGTAGCTTTTGACGCTGCCTGTCCTCTATTGGGACCCTCTGGGAGCACAAACAAAACATCCGTCCTGCGGATCTGAGTAGTTGCCCCTAGATAGGCCTTAACTGCTCTTACTACATCCAACGAATGTAGAGATCTCTCTTCCGGAGAACAGGGATCTGGAAAAAAGGAAGGCAGAACAATGTCTTGGTTTAAATGAAAATCAGAAACCACCTTCGGTAAAAAACTAGGATGAGGGCGTAGTACCACTCTATCCTTGTGTATAATCAAATAAGGCTCCTTACAGGAAAGAGCTGCTAATTCTGATACTCTTCTAGCAGAAGAGATGGCCACCAGAAAAATTAATTTCCTTGTCAACAAGACCAAAGGAATCTGACTTATTGGTTCAAAAGGCTGTTTCTGTAACACAGCCAGGACCAAATTCAAGTCCCAGGGGTTTAGGGGCGCTTTAACCGGAGGATTAAGAAGCATCACCCCCTGCATAAAGTTTCGGACCAAAGAATGCGAAGCAAGTGGCCGCTGAAATAATACTGATAAAGCAGAGACCTGGCCCTTGATGGTACTCAAGGCCAGCTTCATCTCTAATCCCATCTGTAGAAAGTCAAGGATTCTACCTATGACATATTTCCTGGGATGCCAACCTCTGGATTCACACCAGGTTATATAAGCCTTCCAGACTCTATGATAAATCATCCTGGAAGCTGGCTTCCTTGCATTAATCAAAGGTAGATATGACAGGACCTGAGAGCCCACGACTCTTCAGAACGTGGGTCTCAATAGCCAAACCGTCAAATTTAGCGTTTGTAAGGCAGGATGGAACACTGGACCTTGAGATAACAGGTCTGGGCGTACCGGTAGGGTCCACGAGGAACCCACCGTCATCCTTACTATTTCTGCATACCAAGTCCTTCTGGGCCAAGCGGGGGCCACCAGAAGTACCGACTTCCTTTCCTGCCTGATCCTGCGAAGGAGTCGTGGTAGTAGCAGAATAGGCGGGAATGCGTAAATCAGTGAGAACCGATGCCACGGAATCACCAACGCATCCGTCCCGCATGCAAGAGGATCTTTTGTCCTTGCCACAAATCTGTCTATCTTTTTGTTGAATCGGGATGCAAAGAGATCTACATCTGGAACCCCCCATCTTTGGCATATGGCCCAAAAGACGTCAGGATGCAGAGACCATTCCCCTGGAAGTAACTGCTGGCGACTTAGATAGTCCGGCTGCCAATTCTCTATTCCCGGGATGAAAACTGCCGATATGCATGGCACATGCATCTCTGCCCAGACTAAGATCTGGTTCACCTCTTTTTGAGCAGCTCGGCTCCGGGTGCCTCCCTGATGATTGACATAAGCCACTGCTGTGGCATTGTCGGACTGGATCCTGACCGGACAACCCTGTAGCCTGATAGTCCAGGCCTTTAGAGCTAGATGTATCGCCCGGATCTCCAGAATGTTGATGGGTAAGGTCCTCTCTGTCTTGGACCATACCCCTTGGACCGCAGCCTGTTCCAGAACTGCTCCCCAACCTGACAGACTGGCATCTGTTGTTACCACCGTCCAGGTAACCGGTAGAAAGGATTTCCCCTTCTGCAGGTTTTCGGGTATGAGCCACCAATTGAGGCTCTGACGCACCGCATGCGACAGGTGCATCGGAAAGTCTAATGCCTGAACCTTCTTGTTCCAGGTCGACAGAATACTGTGTTGCAGCATTCTTGAGTGAAACTGAGCATAGGGAACTGCTTCGAATGAAGACACCTTCTTCCCTAGTAGCCTCATACAAAGGCGGACTGAGGGACCCTTCTTGGTCCTTACTGTCAGAATCAGCTCTCTTAAAGCATTGATCTTTGCCTGAGGTAGAAATATTTTCTCCTGGCTTGTATCTATAATCAGACCTAAATACTTCAGTCTTTTTACTGGTTTTAGGAAAGACTTTTCTAAGTTGAGGATCCAACCCAGGTGTTCTAGATACCTGACCGTGGTCCTCAAGTTTCCATTCAAAGAGGCTACCGACCGGTCTATCAAGAGCAGGTCGTCTAGGTATGCTATGACAGCTATACCCTGAGCCCTTAATCTGGCCAGAGGAGGAGCCAAGATCTTTGTGAACATTCGAGGTGCAGTGGCTATCCCGAAAGGCAGAGCCACAAACTGGAAATGGCGCCCTCCTACCTCGAAGCGCAGAAACTTCTGATGAGCAGGAAAAATGGGCACATGCAGATATGCATCTCTGATGTCTATTGATGCCAGAAATTCTCCTCCCTGCAGGGTGGGAACTACTGTTCGAATTGATTCCATGCGGAAGGATTGAATCCTTAGGAATCGGTTCAGATCCCTTAAGTCCAAAATGGGCCTGACAACCCCATTTGGCTTTTGGACCGTAAAAAGGTTGGAATAGAAGCCCAATCCCTGGTCCTTTGCGGGAACTATCATAATGACCTCCTGCGACAAAAGTCGCTCTAACGCTAGAAGGAGCGACTGCTTCTTCTCTGGGTCTCTGGGAACATTTGATCTGAGGAACCGAGGAGAAGGGAATTCCTGAAACTCCAGCTTGTACCCTAAGGTTACCGTGGAGATTACCCATCTGTCCTGGAAGTCCTCCTGCCAGAGCTCTGAGAACTGTCGCAGTCTTCCCCCCACTCGAGTGAGCGGGGGCGCCCCCTCATGCAGAGGTCTTAGTGTTTTGCCTAGTAGGCTTCTTTCCCCAGGACTTCTTTTGTCCCTGGGGTTGACTCTTGTCTCTGGACCCCAATGGAGGCGGCCGTCGAGACTGCCTGGAGGCTGAAGCCCCCGGCGCTGGGGAAAGAGTCCGTTTGAAAGAGGGACGCTTACTCTTCTTCTTGACAGGTAAGAGAGTGCTTTTCCCACAAGAGATTCTCTTGATATAGTTATCCAAGTCCTCTCCAAACAACCTTGCACCACGAAATGGAAACCCAGCCAGTAGCTTCTTACATGGTGCTTCGGCTGACCAATTTTTCAACCATAGGATTCTACGTATATGCACCAACCCCAGTGAAAGACGGGAGGTTTGCACGATAGAATCTCTAATGGCGTCAACCACAAAGCATAAGGCCCCTGGAAGGTTAGCAAACCCCTGGGCCTGCTGTTCAGGTAATACTTTGATGACCTGCTTAACATGGTCTCTTAAGTATTGACAGACTCCAATCGCTGCTACTGCAGGTTGGGCCACTGATCCTGCTAAGGAGAAAACATCCTTCAATAGGGATTCCATCCTTTTATCTACAGGATCCCTGAGCATCTGAGCATTGTCTACAGGACAAGTCAGGCTATTATTTACGGAGGAAATGGCGGCATCAATAGCCGGTATTCCCCACATTTTAATAAACTTTTCTTCCATCGGATAAAGTGTTGAAAACTTTCTCGGCGGAAAAAAGCGTTTGTCTGGGTGATCCCACTCAGAATAAATGAGCTTTTCAAGTAAAGTATGAACAGGAAAAGCATGTGCTGCTTGGAAAGGTTTCAGTGACCCCAAAGCAGAAGAGGATTCTGTAGTAGTTTCAGGTATGGGCAACTTAAATGTGGAGCGGACCAATCCAGTGAGGATCTGCACTAAGACTTTCTCCTCTTGGGAAGTCGCAGAGGGTCCCTCTCCAACTGATTCCCCCGAAGAGGAATCATCCGTCCCATCCCGATCCTCTGAAAGGGATTCATCTCCTTTATCCCAGAGCTCCTCTGTCTGAGGGTCTTGGGGAACAGAGGAAGGCCTAGTGCGTTTTCTTCCACTGAGTGAAGACGTAATCACGGCCATTAATCTTTCCTCTAGACCATTAATGGTTGAGGAAAAAACCTCTTGTGTAATATATACAGGGGCTGAAGTGCCAGAAGCAGGTGTAGCCCCTGACCCCGATGGCTCTCCCTGGCTAGCCGTCCCTGGCCCATCTTTAGGGGGGGAGGATGCTGCCGACAGGGGGCCCTCAGAACCTGAACGACATCCCCTAGTGTCTCTGGTTCCTGGGGTGCTTGAACCTCTTCTACCCATAGTGCAAAGCAACAAGGTGTGAGGTATACAAATGAACACTGCCCGCTGAGCGATGTAGTCTGGCTAAAAGTCTTGCTACCCAATGCTCAGTCTGGTGTTACTTCAGTAAATGCTGCCTAGGAGAATGCCTGTGTCCCACCTTACATGCGACCGTCAGCTCTGTGTCTCTCAGAAGGCTGAGTGCACCTGTACAGAGTGCCTTTAATAGCCTGCAGCTGGCCTGAGTGGGAGTCTAAGCACCTGTGCTGACGTCCCGCCCCCTCCTCTACCGCCCCCCCCCCCCCCCCCCCCGCGAGTTTTGAAAAAAACGAGCGCTTCCCGCGCTGCCGACTCTCCTGTCATGCTTCTGGAGAAAAGGCTGGGGATGGGGGGGGGGGGGGGGGGGGGGAAGGGAGACTGGTAACAAGATCTGCCTGAACGGCTATCTTCAGAGATGGTGGCCATTAGGCCGCAGAGCCCGGGTGGTATAACCACTTTCTAGACCCCTGTGGC
This sequence comes from Lithobates septentrionalis, assembly GCA_037952835.1. Lineage (NCBI taxonomy): Eukaryota > Metazoa > Chordata > Amphibia > Anura > Ranidae > Lithobates > Lithobates septentrionalis. The sequence continues at coordinate 9,244 of JBBDGP010004932.1, forward strand.
CCCTCTCTAGCCTGGGGGGGAACATTCAAACATGAGAAATCCCCCTTTCCACCTTACCCGTTTACAGCCTGCTTTGAGATGCTGGGACATAATCAGCACTTGAACACCTGAGACAGACATTCAGCGTGTGTAGGTTTGTGCTCTTGGCAGCCCCCGGTGGTCACAATAGGCATAGCATGCATTTACCTTAAAGGAGAAAAACCACTAGAACTCAAAAAATTCTGTGGAATCTCCTCTTACCTTATCCAGCCGCAGGGTGCTGTTTACACAGACCCAATCTTCACCTCTCACGGTGGGCTCCGTTTGAAAAAACCGTCAGAGACTGGGGCCCCCATCAGTAGGGGGATCCAACAGTTCTGGGACCGTAAAGCACCTCGCCAGAAATTAGGAAGTTTAAAGCCATTTTCTGATCTGCGGGGTCCAGCTCTCTAAAAAGAGAAGCATTACGGGTAAAACCTCGTTTCTTTGGACACGAGGCCCGGGTACCATTCAATTCGGCCATGAAAAGACACTTTGAATGGATCCGGTTCGCCTGGCTTGCCCCAGTATAGGATCTTAGGATATTCCCTTTGGAGCTCAGCACAGGACATCTTTACACGTCCATCACCTAAGACACTGGCGTAAAAACTGAGGTATCCCTGCAAGGGGGAGGGATTATATAGGGGGTTGAACTTCCTGATAGGGTGTGCCAGTGTCCAATCACCAGTGATACCTATATAACCCATCAGTAATTACTGTGGCTCTGTGTCCCGTGATGTTCGAGAAAGAAATTTCAGTTTTTCTTTTTTAATAAATCTGCAAAAATGTCAACAATTCTGTGTTTTTCTGTCAATATGGGGTGCTGTGTGTACAATATGGGGGGCTGTGTGTACACTATGGGGAGCTGTGTGTACAATATGGGGAGCTGTGTGTACAATATGGGGAGCTGTGTGTACAATATGGGGAGCTGTGTGTACAATATGGGGTGCTGTGTGTACAATATGGGGAGCTGTGTGTACAATATGGGGAGCTGTGTGTACAATATGGGGTGCCGTGTGTACAATATGGGGAGCCGTGTGTACAATATGGGGAGCTGTGTGTACAATATGGGGAGCTGTGTGTACAATATGGGGAGCTGTGTGTACAATATGGGGTGCCGTGTGTACAATATGGGGTGCCGTGTGTACAATATGGGGTGCCGTGTGTACAATATGGGGTGCTGTGTGTATAATATGGGGTGCTGTGTGTACAATATGGGGTGCTGTGTGTACAATATGGGGAGCTGTGTGTACAATATGGGGTGCTGTGTGTACAATATGGGGTGCTGTGTGTACAATATGGGGAGCTGTGTGTACAATATGGGGTGCTGTGTGTACAATATGGGGTGATGTGTGTACAATATGGGGTGCTGTGTGTATAATATGGGGTGCTGTGTGTACAATATGGGGTGCTGTGTGTACAATATGGGGGGCTGTGTACAATATGGGGTGCTGTGTGTATAATATGGGGTGCTGTGTGTACAATATGGGGTGCTGTGTGTACAATATGGGGTGATGTGTGTACAATATGGGGTGCTGTGTGTACAATATGGGGTGATGTGTGTACAATATGGGGTGATGTGTGTACAATATGGGGAGCTGTGTGTACAATATGGGGTGCTGTGTGTACAATATGGGGTGATGTGTGTACAATATGGGGTGCTGTGTGTATAATATGGGGTGCTGTGTGTACAATATGGGGTGCTGTGTGTACAATATGGGGTGCTGTGTGTATAATATGGGGTGCTGTGTGTACAATATGGGGTGATGTGTGTACAATATGGGGTGATGTGTGTACAATATGGGGTGCTGTGTGTACAATATGGGGTGCTGTGTGTACAATATGGGGTGCTGTGTGTACAATATGGGGTCCTGTGTGTACAATATGGGGAGCTGTGTGTACAATATGGGGTGCTGTGTGTACAATAAGGGGTGCTGTGTGTACAATATGGGGTGCTGTGTGTACAATATGGGGTGCTGTGTGTACAATATGGGGTGCTGTGTGTACAATATGGGGCGCTGTGTGTACAATATGGGGTGCTGTGTGTACATTAATGAGGAAAAAAAATGAACTTAAATGATTTTAGCAAATGGCTGCAATATAACAAAGAGTGAAAAATTTAAGGGGGTCTGAATACTTTCCATCCCCACTGTATATACACATACATATAGACACAATTTTTTTTTTAGAGAAACAATTTGATTAGTCGCTGTGGGCAGCAGTAACTTTCCCTCCCAAATTAGGCTAAACCTCTGTTGGGAAACCCAATACTGCTGTTCTCCATTTACATAATAGCTTCCATGCCTCAAATCATTCAATAAGGCTGAACAACATCTGATAGACAAGAAGGACTCGCCGTACTTTCCAGAAAAGTCGATACGCCGGTATGTGACAGGGATTCGGTCCATCACTGAAATGTTTAAGGAATCTTCTGCAGCACGAAGCTTTTCCTCAAACTTGTCTATGTTGGCAACTTTTATGCTGTAGACTTGGCGTCTGACCTGTGTAGAAGAAACCTCCTTTAAATGGTCACTTTAACATCATCATCTGCTAAGCTGCGTTATATTTAAAGCACTATATACGAAAAAAATATAAAATCATCACAACCCCTGACCTATTGAAAACAAAACATAATCTATAAAAAACTTGCCATTAATAGTAAAGGATGGGCAGAACACCCCCCAGGTCAGTTCGCAGCAGAACTCCCCAACGGGGGGAAATGTTCTAACCCGAATGGCGAAACCCATTGAAGTCTATGGGAGCCGAACAGGAAAAATCAAAAGTGCCCATTTTACCCTCTTGCCGCCCGTGCTATAGCCGAAAGACAGCTACAGCACGGGCTTAAATTGCCGGGAGGGTGTCCATGTACGTCCTCCCATGCATGCAATGCCTGCATGCCCCCTGCCCGATCCCGGCACCTTAACACGTGATCAGCTGTCAGCCAATGACAGCTGATCACGTGATGTAAACAGAAGCTGGTAATCAGGAAAAAAAGCCGATCACTCTCTTGTCTAAACGGGACATCAGTCCCGCACACTCCAGACCCACTGCTGCTAAACAGTGCCCACCAGTGCCACCTATCAATGCCCATCAGTAAAGGAGAAAAATGACCTGCCATTCAAAGTACGACAGCGCTGAAAGCTAAGAATTGGCCTGGGCAGGAAGGGGGTGAAAGTGTCCGGTAAGCAAGTGGTTAAAAGGCTTATATGCAAGTAATTGGCCATAAAAGGGATATGGGGGTCTGGACATTGCCCTGGGGGACATGTATCATGAAAAAAAACAAAAAAACAAAATTAAAAAACAATCGTTTTTGCAGAAGCAGCAATTTTAATTATGCCTAAAGTTCAAAAATAAAAATGAAAAATTCCTTTAAATATAGTGCCTGGGGGTCCCCTTAATGTGCCTGTGAAGTGGTGCATCTGTAGAACGCATAAAATGAGCTGCAGCAAAAATGACATTATCTAAAGAAAAAAAAACAAGTCAAATATCCCATTGAAAATGACTTGCGGTTATCATTGCTGGCACCTGGCTAACGAAAAAATAAAGAAAAACTCTGCGTGGGCCCCTCCCCCCCCTCCAGTCCATATCAGACCCCAACATTTGGGTCTGGTATGGATTTAGGAGGGAACCCCACACCAAAATAAAAAAAAAAAGTCTCTGAGTGCCCCCCCCCCCCCCCCCCAAATCAATATCAGACCCTTATCTGGGCATGTAGCCTGGCAGGTCAGGAAAAGGGGAAGGGGAGGGGGGTGGGTAGTTTGCTGCGGCGGGCATCTGGCAGCGCCTCCTGTGTCCTCCTCTCTTCTGAGATCACGGCGGCTTCCGCCATTCATCTCCTCCCCTCCTCCTAGGCGTCCAATAGGATCGCCTAACCTTTCAGCCAATCAAGAAACCGGTAACCGACCCACGCTTTCTGATTGGCGGAGAGACGATTCAGTGTTAGAAAAGCGAATATTTGCTTTTCTAACACACCTGGGTGGGCTCCGCGCGCAATGCTCTGCGCTTCGAATCCACCTTATTTTGAAATCTATAAGAGCCTCTGGCTCTTTTCAGGTGCTTCAGAAAAAAACACCACCGCAGCTGTAATTCAGGCGCCCGGCGTCCTGAAAGGGGTCGGACGCATGAATAAGGGGTGGCCGCGGCGGCCGTGGATAGATTTATGCTATGCATGAATCTTTCCATTAACCATACAGGGGGGTGGCGCCCGTGCACCCTTAATGGACGGGCCCCACCCCTGGTCAAAACGGATCCACCTCGTGTGAAAGGGGCCTAAGGGTAGCGCTACACAATTTTGTTTGTTTTTTTGTTTGGGGTCTCCACTTACTTTTATAGCAAAGGTGTCTGCAAGATATAAGATATACCACCGTGCTGTGATGTCATTGATGCTAAAGATTTAATAAGATAAACTAATTTAAAAAAATAAAAAAAAAGGGGGGGGGGGGGGGGGGGAGGACTTACCGTTTGGCCCACCAGCACTGCATCAGTAAACAGATGTACATACACACAGTCCCTCTCCGGGTCAACTTCCACCCGTGCCACCTCACCCTTGGCTAACATTTCATTTACAAAGTCGTTCCAGGAGATTTCTAAAATTTGTCTCATATTAGAAAAGATGTTGAATATTGTAAGCACCACCAGCACCGCAAACAATCGCCGATAGAGCATGAGAAGTCCTTGTTCTCTCTTCTTCTTGTCATCTAAGAAACACCAAAGAGCGCAGTTAGTGACAAGCACCACATGTGACCAAAGAAAGTTCAGTCCAACGGTAAATGATTCTGGTTGGAATATGAATCCTCTGCTTAACATGAATCTAAATACAATATTTTTTCCGGTTTAAAGATGGTGTACTTACCTGCTCTGTGCGCCTCCGGGTGCCTCCTTACCATGCCGGGTGCTAAGCAAGGCACCTGTGCATGCGCACTCCCAAACCAAGCTATGTGCGTTCATAGACACACACACAGCGATAAGCCACGCCCCCCCACTCCCCCGCCTCCTCACAGGAGTTTGAATGACAGCAACAGGAGGCTATGGCTCCCACTGCCCTCAGTGTCTCCTGTGAAAGTAGCAGGGTGGATACAAATCAATGATTTATTTTATTTTTTTAAATCAAAAAAATTTTTATTTTTTTATCTTTATTACATTTATTTTAATAAAATGCTTTTGGAGTCTAAAATCTAAAAAGATAGTTTTCTATTTAAGATACATTAATAATTTAAGTTATTCAGCAAGAAATGGAGCTTAGTTATGTAGCATGAGGCTGTATATTCTGCAAAATTTAAATTTTTGGTAAACTCATTCAATGAATCCAAGCTCTACAGGCAGAGATAACATGCACTGCATTGATGCATTCACACAATTTCACAGTAACCATGAGATAAAACAAAGTTCAGGAATATTCCTTTATCCCATTGTTTTGCAAACCCTTGTACACTGCAAACTGTATGACTGAATAGGTTCTGATATCGCTGTTTTACTAACCTGACAGCTTATTATTCTAAATAGGAAACCTTCATTTTGTTTGCAAAAATTAAAGATTCCAACTACCAGCAAGAATAAGTCCTTACATGTAAAGAGCACCTGTCATTTCTGATCCATCATGGCAGCGCCTGTTAGCGGGTGTCCAATCACCTGCTGCCGCCATGTCCCTCACCTTGTTGTGTCACCGCCCCATCACCAGCCGTCCAATTAAAGTGAATGGGACTGTCAGGGAGTCAGAGGAGGAGCCAACTGCCGGTCAGAGGAGGAGCCAACTGCCGGTCAGAGGAGGAGCCAACTGCCGGTCAGAGATGACAGTTGCTCTTTAAAAACTATGATTTAAATCAAATCCACCCTGGAAAGTAGCAAGTGAGTGGAGCATCGCTGCAGCGGAGACATCGCTGGGGCAGTGACAGGAGCCAGGTAAGTGCTAACGCATGGGGGTGGGTAGGACAGGTGGAAGGGTATTTAACTTAATGCATTATTGTAAAAAAATAAAATAAAAATAACCTTTATAGTCAGCATTTTTCTTCCTCCAAACACGGCGAGTTGAGTTAAAGCCAAAGAGCTGAATTTTGGTCTCCTCTGACCACAGCACTTTCTCCCCCAATCCTTCTCTGAATCATTTAGATGTTCATTGGCATGACTGTACTTGGGTCTTCTTGAGGAGGGGGACTCGCAGTGTTTGGAGGAAGAAAAATGCTGACAATGACCCTAAGAACACGGAAGTACAAGAAATTCTTGTACTCATCAATAGAATACAAAGCTTCCTGTGAATGGCTGAGCAGCGCTCAGACCGACTGATTTTGCTCTGGGAACGGGACAGAAAGTCCCTGCACCACTGCAGCCACAGCGCTGTATACTATATGTAGCCAGTGTTAATTTTGGCAGCAAATCTCGATTTAGTTTTAGTCTTAGGACTAAAATGGCATTTTAGTTTTAGTCCCATTTTAATTGTTTTAGTCGTATTTAGTTGACTAAACCTTTAGGACATTTTAGTCAACTAAAATGCCCTACATTTTAGTTGACTAAAATCTCCATTACATTTTAGTCGACTAAAACTCATCTAAAATCTAATGGGTGTAGTTAAATTGTAATGCATTATTTAAGCATTTCTCTACAATTTCCAAACTCATTATATACTGCTGGAGTGAAAAATTGAATATGTTATTATTTATGTTATTGAGGTATGAACATGCACTACAGACCAGTGTTAATTTTGACGTCAAATTTCAATTTAGTTTTAGTCTTTTGACTAAAATGGCCTTTTAGTTTTAGTCCCAATTTAGTCTTTTGACTAAAAAGGCATTTTAGTTTTAGTCGTATTTTAGTAATCTCAGTTGTTTTAGTCGTATTTTAGTCGCCTAAAATGGTATTAAGTTAGTCGACAAAATTAACACTGTATGTAGCTCATGCAAATACAGTTTACATAGCGCTCACATTGGATGCATCTGTTAGTGGAGGCAATATAGTTTGTTTGGACCAGCTTGCATCAAACAAACCATTTTCAAGTGAAAAGAAAAAAGTTAGGTTTTAAAACTATGTACCAAATAAAAACCCGAGTCCTGAAAAAAGAAAATGTAAAAAAATAATCCAACTAGGCAAAGTAGTAACAGTTAAAGCGGGAGTCCGGCGACCAATCTTTTTTTTTAGGTCATTGAGACACTTTGCCAACCCCAAAATAATACTCACAGTTTGGGTGTAATATTTCCGCCTCGGTCTGTTTTCGTACTGAAGAATAATTTATAAAATGTGATGCTGGCTGTTTCCATCTTGGTTGTGGGCATGTGAAGCCCACAAGCATTGATTTCCTGTATGCGGTGAATGCTGTTCATGCACAGCTTGTTCACGCGCATGATCATTGTTTCCGCACTGAATCTTGGGAAGCCTGACACTAAGCTCCCAGGAGACAGTGCGGCGCCGGGGAAAGGCAATAAACACGCCTACTCCCATGGGAGGAGAGACAGGAAGTGCCACAATAAAGTACAATATAAAGGTAATTACAGCGATAAAAAAAAAAAAAATTTGTGCGGCATTTGAACATCTATGCAATTAACTGAAGGGGGTAAGATTAAGTTAAAAATTTGAGTGGAACCCCACTTTAAAGTGGTTCTAAAGGCCCGCCCCCCCCCCCCAATCCAGCGATGTTCACGACAGCCTCGGCTGTATGGGGACTCTCCCTCCTCATTGCTATCAATCACACCCAGTGAGCCAATGAGGAGAGAGCGTGGGTGGGGGGGGGGGGGACGACAACTCCTTAGGGCTGTTGAGCAGCGGCTCTGAAGCAAGCACACAGGGGTGCCCGCCGGGGCAGGTGGCTTTCTGTGGGGGGCACTGCTCGAGGGGGGAGGAGCACCGGAGGAGGACCTATGAAGAACAGGACTGGGGCTGCTCTGTGCAAAACCACTGCACAGTGCAGGTAAGTATGACGTCTGTTATTAAAAAAAAAAACAAAAAAAAAAAAACAAACAAACAAAGCTTTGGAATCACTTTAACTACTTCATACTGATGTTGCTAAATGCAGTCTGGACCCCTAAGCATTCATTACTTCTGGTCACGAAAGGATTAATGATAAAGCTAAAGAAGGCCATACGCTGAGCAAATTTTTGTCCAGTTCCTGATGAAGAAGACGAAAATTCTAATCAGTGTGTGGACTTGTCGGCACCACTGAGCCCGATGTTCCTGGCTGTAAAGTCGAAGGAGCCGGGCAGAAAATGAAAGGCCGAACAGCTCCTGCAATCAGAGGCAGGTAGAGTGCGGGAATACAATAGGGCTGCAACTAACGATTATTTTCATAATCGATTAGTTGGCCGATTATTGTTTCGATTAATCGATTATTCGGTTAATAACCTTAAAAAAAAAGTGTGGTGTATAATTTAGTTGATGTGTACAGTTTTTAAAAAAAAGGTAATTTATTCTTAAATATCTCTATGCAGTGGTAAATATAAATAACCAACTATATGGTTAGGGAGCAAAATATCGAATCCACTCTGAGCATAAAAGACATAAGAGATATACTGTATAAACTATTAGAGGAGAGATATACTGTATATACTATTAGAGGAGATATACTGTATATACTATTAGAGGAGATATACTGTATATACTATTAGAGGAGATATACTGTATATACTATTAGAGGAGATATACTGTATATACTATTAAAGGGTGAATCTGGTAAATATCATCAGACTCGGAGATCAAATTTTTTGTATTAAAAACAAAAACAATGTCCTTCCTTCTGAAAATTGATCCGTGTGGCCAGCATAAGGCTCGGTACACACCGATGCAGTTTGCTTTTCATCTGTTTCTGCAGTGCTCTTTGCTGTGCGTTTTGATTTTTGTGCATGTGATTTTGCTGCGATTTGCGTTTTTGCATTTTTTTTTGGCCAATTTGTTGTTGGGCAGATTAAAAAACACATATTGCTGCAAAAACGCATTACATGCTTTTCTGCAGCTTCTCTATTGAAGTATATTGAACCAAAAAAGCACCATTTTGCGTGAACGTGTCCAATGGGAAACCATGTGAATGAACTGCAGTGCGTTTCTGCAAAAAGCACCAAAACACACATAGATGTGAACCAGGTCTATGACGTTTAGTAACATAATGGGGTGAAAAAAAACTAAAATTAGCTCTTTATAGTACAAAAAAAAAAAAGCAGATGATCACTACTGTAAGGGATTTTTTTTTTTTTTGTGTAGAACTGTGAAAGTAATATTTGCAGTAGCGATTATTTGCTTTTTGTACTATAAAGGGCTCATTTTAGGTTTTTTTTTAACCCCATTATGTTACTGGCCGATTAATCGATTATGAAAATAGTGATCGATTAATTTCATAATCGATTAGTTGTCGATTAATCGATTAGTTGTTTCAGCCCTAGAATACAACAACCATAGCGGAAGATTCGTCTCATTGATTAGAGCGGACAGAGGAATCTCTAAGATTCGTTTCGCTCAGCCTGCAGGCGACACAAAAGAAATCTCTGGGTGTTTATGGTCAGCTTCATAGAAGAAGGGGCTGGGGAAAGGGGGGACAGGTCTCTGAAAGATCCACCTGTCCATCAAACCAATACAAAGACCTGTCCTCCTACCATCATTTTCTTGTTGATTTCTCCCATTTGAATTTTCTTTTTTGTTTTCTTGTCTTCTTGATTCAGTATTCTGAAAATAATGAATTCCCCCTGGAATAAAAAAAAGAGAAAAATGATGTCGCTGTAGACATAACATAGCTCTGCTGTCTGTTCTTTACAACTGTAGAAGAGCCACCAACCTAGCAGTCGCCATAGCTGAGCCGGGTCTCTGATAATATGCTGCTTTACCAAGACGCTTGTTATCTCCTTACAGGTGGGGGTGATCCTCCTGCACAGCAAAGTCTGGAATAGAAATACACAAAGCAAAGAGGTGAGAAAGAATCAACAGCAAAATGTACATCTGAGTGTTAAAGAACAATTCTAGGAAACAAGAACAAGCACTCAGAGATGGAATAGAGGAAGTAAACATGTTATGAGATATTCAAGGAGAACAATTGGCAGGAGGGGCTGACCTGTCATTTGGAGAATGCCAATTCCTTAGCTGTTATGCTGATGCCAACTGTAGTAACTGTATATAGTATAGTTCAAGTGATACTAAAAGCTGTTTTTTTTTCCCTTTGGTTAAAAAAAAAAAAAAAAAAAAAAGGAGGTTAGATTTTCCTGCTTTGTGCAATATTAAACATAAAGGTTACTTGCCCTCTCTTTTGGCTATTCCCTGCTGGCGCTGTCACCTTCTCCCTCCTCTGCCTGCTTAGCAAGCCAAGGAGGCACCCATGTGCACACACTCCTGAGCCGGGCTGTGTGCATCCATAGACCCGCACAGTGCCAGAAAGCCATGCTCCCTCCTCACAGGAGTATGACTGACAGCAGCAGAAGCCTATGACTCAGTTATCGGTGTCTCCAGTAAGACCAGGAGGTGGGGGGAGCGGTTTTTGCAGCCATGACAGTGGTAGAGCGGTGACAGGAGCCAGGTAAGGATTTAGAGATGGGGGTGGGTAGGACAGGTAGTGGGGCGTTCTTTTACCTATATGTAAAGAATGCATTAAGGTACAAAAAACTTTGACTTCAGAACTTAAAGCGGACCTTCAACCTCCCAACCACGATCCCGCCACTCCACCCCTCCTCCTGTCTTCTGCAGGAATCCTCTGCTGCTTTTTTTATTTTTTATTTATAGAAAGTCTGCCCCGTCTCCCCATGTATATCACTCGCCTTAGGTGAATGACGCGCACGCTGCCTGCTGTACCTCTAGGGATATTCACGTCACATATCCAAGGAGGCATTTCACTGAGAAAAGAAGAAGGGGGCGGGCCTGTCAGCGCGTCATCGAGAGGAGTTCCGATTGAACCTGGAACAGCCGGCAGCCTAGCGATGATGTCACAGGAAAACATGGCGGTGTGGGACAGAGCGCTGCCAAAAAAATAAGAAGCTTTCAGCTGGACAGTGCTGGATCCGATGGCTGGGTGGTTATCAAAAGTTAGAAGGACTCAAAAAACGTTCCTGACCTGCAGCAGCCAATCATAAGGGGCCGAGGTGTTCCTGACTTGCAATCATAAGGGGCCGAGGCGTTCCTGACCTGCAATCATAAGGGGCCGAGGCGTTCCTGACCTGCAATCATAAGGGGCCGAGGCGTTACTGACCTGCAATCATAAGGGGCCGAGGCGTTACTGACCTGCAATCATAAGGGGCCGAGGCGTTACTGACCTGCAATCATAAGGGGCCGAGGCGTTCCTGACCTGCAATCATAAGGGGCCGAGGCGTTCCTGACCTGCAATCATAAGGGGCCGAGGCGTTCCTGACCTGCAATCATAAGGGGCCGAGGCGTTCCTGACCTGCAATCATAAGGGGCCGAGGCGTTCCTGACCTGCAATCATAAGGGGCCGAGGCGTTCCTGACCTGCAATCATAAGGGGTCGAGGCATTCCTGACCTGCAGCCGCCAATCATAAGGGGCCGAGGCGTTCCTGACCTGCAATCATAAGGGGGCGAGGCATTCCTGACCTGTAGCCACAAATCATAAGGGGCCAAGGCGTTCCTGACCTTCAGCCGCCAAATCATAAGGGGCCGAGGCGTTCCTGACCTGCAGCCGCCAAATTATAAGGGGCCGAGGCGTTCCTGACCTGCAATCATAAGGGGTCGAGTCATTCCTGACCTGCAGCCACCAATCATAAGGGGCCGAGGCGTTCCTGACCTGCAGCCGCCAATCATAAGGGGCCGAGGCGTTCCTGACCTGCGGCCGCCAATCATAAGGGGCCGAGGCGTTCCTGAACTGCAGCCGCCAATCATAAAGGGCCAAGGCGTTCCTGACCTGCAATTATAAGGGGTTGAGGTGTTCCTGACCTGCGGCCGCCAATTATAAGGGGCCGAGGCGTTTCTGACCTGCGGCCGCCAATTGTAAGGGGCCGAGCCGTTCCTGACCTGTGGCCACCAATCATAAGGGGCCGAGTCGTTCCTGACCTGCGGCCGCCAATCATAAGGGGCCGAGGCAATCCTGACCTGCGGCCGCCAATCATAAGGGGCCGAGGCCTGACCTGCATGTATGCACACCCCTTGTATATGAGCGGTCGCAGTGCACGCCATGCGTCGGCTGCTTATGATGCGCGGCCTGCGGCGACAGCTTCCTAGCGGGTCAGGCGAGGATCTGATCAGGACTAGACTTATCCCTGGCGGCCTCAATTAGAAGGAAGCCGGTGACCCCGTACATTTCTGATGAGGGGGTCACTCTGGCCAAGATGACAGATCCTCCATAACAAGTGAATGAATTGCATTCAGCAAAATGAATCTTTGCTGCAAAAAAAAAAAAAAGGGGGTATAAATGGATTTTTGGAGGGACTGTCCCTGTAAATGAGAGTTGTCAGCAATGGCAGATGGTGTCAGTCCTCCATTGCTGGGCTCCATGTCCTGTCATAATAAACAATAATAATCAGTTTATTCCTTCACTGGGCCCAGTAATCAGCCTCCTACCTGCACCAGGCTGCCCTGTGACCCGCTCCGGGCCATTAGCCGCCGGATACCCGTCAGGCAGAGGTGGCGCCCCCGCACCCCGAGCAGTAAGGGGCCCATCGCCGGCCGCGCCGATCACTCCAGCCCGAGGCTTCACTGCGGCCTAGTACAGCAGGCCGCTCCCGTCCACTCCTCCCGTGTGCTGTGTCTGCTCCCCGCCCACAAACACCCAACCAGACTCGTCCTCCATCCAATGAGGGCCGGGGCTGTGACCCTGGACGTGACTTTGTATAATACTTGTATTGTATAATACTTGTATAACACCCTCCAGTCACACAGCAAAGTGGAGCAGCATGTTGTCAGTGAAGGCTTCACTCATAACATTTATTATATTGCAGCTTACCAATTCTTAGATGCGGTGGCTGCATTCGTTTTCCTTACTAGACTTTCTTTTCTTTATTTTTACCTGATGATCCAGCCAGAAAGTTTGTTGTTTTCCTCTAGAAAAAGCATTCCTGTAGATGTATCAGTTAGAGGGATGAGACAAACCATTTCCCACTGACGGAGGTGCTTACAATCATCAGCTTTTATTTATTGATGTAAAACCTTTATCCCAAAAGGAACAAAACTAATAGATTATGAAGTGTGAGCTGGAGTTTGACTTCAGTTTGTTAGTGTATCTAAATCTGCCAGTCCATCTATTACTCCCCTCCCCCCAGACTGGCAATGCTGCTGTCCAAAGGTGTCCCCTGTGCTCCTTCCTCCAGAGTGGGGGACGTCTAATACAGGAGGTGTGTACGGCCAGATCACCAGGTGAAAACAGAGGGGGAAAGACATAAAAAAAGAAAACGAATGCAGCCGTCACATCTAATGATTGGTAACTGGCAATATATACATTTCTGGTTTCATGTGTCTTTTCTTCATATTCTGCAGACAGGTCTGACCCCCCGGCAGATGTTTATGGTTTGGATAGAATGGAGAAGAGTTCCAATGTCTGTCAGGATTTGTGACCTTTGATATTACGCACCGGAGCGCAACGAAAGAGACGCGCCATTTTATGCAATGCAGCGCACCACAACGCATGTACATCGGGTACCATTACTGCCGAACTAAAGTAATGATGTTTATCCCCTTTCTATAGGTCCAGTGACTGCAAGGGGCCCCTCTTTTTCCTGGCTTCTTCCTAGTGCCGGTCTTTGGCTGTAATTCCTGTGCAAAGGACTCATCCTGGCACCCCGGGGCTGTGCACTTTACTTACATCCTCTCCAACAGTCTGACATCAAAGAATGCTCCCTTACCAGCACGTCTGCACTCTCTGACCATCTCCTGTATCATGTCTGCACTCTCTGAGCATCTCTTGTATTATGTCTGCAGTCTCTGACTATCTCTTGTATCATGTCTGCACTCTCTGACCATCTCCTGTATCATGTCTGCACTCTCTGAGCATCTCTTGTATTATGTCTGCAGTCTCTGACTATCTCTTGTATCATGTCTGCAGTCTCTGACCATCTCCTGTATCATCTCCTGTATCATGTCTGCAGTCTCTGACCATCTCCTGTATCATCTCCTGTATCATGTCTGCAGTCTCTGACCATCTCCTGTATCATCTCCTGTATCATGTCTGCAGTCTCTGACCATCTCCTGTATTATGTCTGCAGTCTCTGACCGTCTCTTGTATCATCTCCTGTATCATGTCTTCAGTCTCTGATCATCTCCTGCATCATGTCTGCAGTCTCTGACCATCTCTTGTATTATGTCTGCAGTCTCTGACCATCTCTTGTATTATGTCTGCAGTCTCTGACCATCTCCTGTATCATGTCTACAGTCTCTGACCATCTCTTGTATCATGTCTGCAGTCTCTGACCATCTCTTGTATCATGTCTGCAGTCTCTGACCATCTCTTGTATTATGTCTGCAGTCTCTGACCATCTCCTGTATCATCTCCTGTATCATGTCTGCAGTCTCTGACCATCTCTTGTATTATGTCTGCAGTCTCTGACCATCTCTTGTATTATGTCTGCAGTCTCTGACCATCTCTTGTATCATGTCTACAGTCTCTGACCATCTCTTGTATCATGTCTACAGTCTCTGACCATCTCTTGTATCATGTCTGCAGTCTCTGACCATCTCTTGTATCATGTCTGCAGTCTCTGACCATCTCTTGTATTATGTCTGCAGTCTCTGACCATCTCTTGTAACATGTCTGCAGTCTCTGACCATCTCTTGTATCATGTCTGCAGTCTCTGACCATCTCTTGTATCATGTCTGCAGTCTCTGACCATCTCTTGTATTATGTCTGCAGTCTCTGACCATCTCTTGTATCATGTCTGCAGTCTCTGACCATCTCTTGTAACATGTGTATAGGAGTACTCGGGTATACATGTGTATAGCCACATACAGCCTTGATTTCTATAGCCGCAGCTCTGTGTGAATAGAAGACACGCAGAGCAGTGGCTCAGAACCAAGCCTGCTTGGGTGCCCCCATTGCAAGCTGCTTGCTCCGGGGGCAAGAGGGAGGTTCCAGGAGCTCCGTCAGGGGACCTAGGAAGAGGAGGATTGGGGCTGCTCTGTGCAAAACCATTACAGAGCTGGTAAGTATAAAATGATTGTTATTTATTTATTTTTTAATAATTGCCTTTATTATCACTTAAAATTTACGAATTGAAGCCAATCTCCAGCTCACACTTCTGTTCCGGTAAACATTTTTTTCCCTTTGGTCCAGGGCGTCCTGGTTCAGCGTTTCAGGTCTGATTTCAGCCCAAATTTTTGGCTGAATTCGGACCTGAAACGGACCAAAAGACGCCCAGGGAGGGCCGCAGTGGAGATATGTGAACCGGCCCCATAGAGAGCCAGTCAAAATCTCCTGCTATTGTGAATCGGATGTGGGGACCCCTGCAATCAATTCGCAGTGGTGTGAACCCGGCCTCAATGTTTGCTTAGCGGATAATGTACTATCAGGATGCATCTTGGATAGATTTGAACGGAATTCTCCCAGCAAATGTCATGTAATACATTGGGGGAGATTTACTAAAACTGGGAATCTGGTGCAGCTGTGCACGGCAACCAATCAGCTTCTAACTTCAGCTTGTTCAATTAGGCCCCCCCCCCCCCTGTTCACACCAGTGCGACATGCGACTTACAAATCGCACCTCAAGTGGCCTCTAATGCCTTTCTATGGTACCGTCTTCGGCCTGGTTCACTCCGATGCATTTTTTTTGTGCACTTTCCGATTTGCAGAAACGCACTACAGTCCATGTAACACGGTTTCCTACGGGTCATGTTCACATCGGTGCGTTTTATGGAAAGAGCCAAACAAAGATTTGGGGGGCACACCCTAAAAAATGCATAAGAGATGGTGCGGCTATAAGACCACACAGACAAGATAAAAAAAAAAAAACAGATTCCAGCGCACACATAGAAAAATGACATTTATCCTGCAAGGCTAGTTAAAAACACCTGAACATATTCATAAAATACGGGGGGTTTGGTCATATAGTGCTAAGCCCACTTACTGCGGCAAAGTACCCCGAATTTGTTTGTCTAGTGTATGGATTCTGACCAAATCCCTTTGGGCTGGAGCACCCCCCCCTATCATTGCCTCTTATTAGTGTCCACCTGTGTTATAGGAGGAGTCCTTGTAATTCTCCCATATAGAGGAGTGTATGTCTCAGAGTTCAGGATCGTCCAGTCTAGGGATAGCGTGGGGCACACGGATTCGGGGTACGGCGTTGCAGTAAGTGGGCTTAGCACTATATGACCAAACCCCCGTATTTTCTAAATATGTTCAGGTGTTTTAACTAGCCTTGCAGGATAAATGTTATTTTTGTATGTGCGCTGTATTTTTTTTTTTTTTTTTATTATTATTATTTATGGAAAGAGCCAGGGACTTGTTTTTGGTCCCATAGACCTTAATGGATTAAAAAAAACGCGTATTGAAAAAACGCAAAATGCACCTGGAATATGCAAACCGCCACCTGCATAGGTGTGAACCGGGCCTTAAAGTGGTTGTAAACCCTCCAATACAACTTTATCTCTCCTGTAATCTAGAATAGATGGCACAGGCCGCTGATCGCTGCCTGTGAAAGTGTACTTGCTGTGTTTGTTTCTATAGACATCGTCCTGCAAGTTTGAGTGACGCCAGGCGCGATTGCGCACTAGGCATTTTCATTAACGGCATGCCGTTTCTATCTCCCCTGCATGCGGGGACATTAGTATTGACGAGCTTCCTCTCTGAACGGCACAGACGGAAGTCTCTCGCGATGCTGCTGTGATCGTCTCCTGCTTCTCCCCCTTGTGACGGCGCATGCGCGAGATTTCCAATGTTGAAGGGTGGAAGTGACGTCCAGAATAGATTCCCTAAACAGTACAAGCAATTGCGCGGTCGATACCTGGAAGTGGATAGATAAACCGGTTTAAAGGTATTAAAATTTGTAATTTGCTATAATTTATATGTAAAAAAAAAAAATAAGAACAATTGCCCGGGGTTTACTTCCTCTTTTTAATAGGCGTGATTTGAAGTCGTGTGAATTGAAAAAGAGTTCCCGCGCGATTTCACGTGCGACTTGCACTGGCTGTGCGTGAAATCACACGGATGTCGGCAAGCCGCAGATGAAATAGCGAAATTGCGTTTGAAGTAGCACGATTTCAAAGCCACGTTTAGTGTGAACCATGTGGAGGGGGGGGGGGGGGGGGGACAGATCCTTCCAGATCCTTCCAGAAAATGCGAGGTGAATCTTTGCCGAGTCTTATTTGGGAGAATTTACACTTTTTCTTTTTTCTTTTTTTTTTTTTCCACTAAGCGTGTTTCACCGGTGAATAAATACATTTGTTTTGATGTGTGGGGAAGTAGTTCTCCATACTGAAGACAGGGGGGGCTGTTGAACAAATAATAGAACTTTACGACTATGAATTGGGTCACATCCGGTTTCATCAGACATCGCAATGCAAACACCGGAAATAAAATAACGCTTTGGTGAAAGTACAGTTAAAAAAAAAAAAAAAAAAAAGTGATGTCATCAAAGATAACAGGTGGCTTTTCTTTTATAACAGGAGCTTCTTTTCCTTGTCATCCAGATTAGTGCTCTGTTATGTCGTGTTTGTTTTCTTGTTAATGATCGAATTAGTTTTTGCCTTTTATAAAACAAGTTAATTTTATAGGTTATTAAAGCGGAGGTCCACCCTAAAAAACATTTATACATTAAAATTTTCTTTGAAATAAAACGTAGAAAAAAAATGTATTTATTTATTTTTTTTTTTTACTTAACGGAAACCTTTGTTGCTAGACAGTCTTCCTAATCTGCCTCTTCCTAGTCTGTGGAGCTGTTCCGTCACTTCCTCCTCTTTGGCGAGCTCCCCGTTGTCTTCTGGGACCTGTGTGCGTCCCAGAAGAGGACGGGGGGGGGCCCATTCACAAAGCGCCACGTGACTCGCGCATGCGCAGTAGGAAACGGGCAGTGAAGCCACAAGGCTCCACTGCCAGTTTTCCTTAGTTGCAATGGTGGCGCTGGCACACCCGATCCGATCGATGGTGGACGGATCGGCCTCGGGGGGCGACATTGCGGGCTCGCTGGACAGGTAAGTACCCTTATTAAAAGTCAGCAGCTACAGTTTTTGTAGTTGCTGACTTTAAAAAAAAAAACAAAAAAAAAACGGCTGGAACACGCTTTAACCACTTAAGGACCGGGTCTATTTTTTACACTTGGTGTTTACAAGTTAAAACCAGGGTTTTTTTGCTATAAAATTACTTGGAACCCCCAAAAATGATAGATATTTTATTCAGACACCCTAGAGAATAAAATGACGGTCGTTGCAATACTTTGTCACACCGTATTTGTGCAGCGGTCTTGCAAACGTAATTTTTTTGAGGGAAAAAAAATAAACTTTTGTGAAATAAATAAGACAACAGTTAGCCTAACTTTTTTAGATTGTGAAAGATATATTTGTGCCAAGTAAATTGATACCCAACATGTCACGCTTCAAAATTGCGCCCGCTTGCGGAATGGCGACAAACTTTGACCCTTAAAAATCTCCATAGACATATAAAAATGTCTACAGGTTACCAGCTTTGAGTTAGAGGTCTAGTGCTAGAATTATTGCTCTCGCTCTACCGATCGCGGTGATACCTCTATACCTGATACCTACTCTATCTCTGATACCTCCATATGTGTGGTTTGAACACAGTTTACATATACGGGCACAACTTAACCACTTCCCGCCCGGCCTATAGCGGATTGACGACCGGGCGGTGGTTCAGTTATGCTGACTGGGCGTCATATGACGTCCTTCAGGATAACATGCCGCCGCGCGCCCGCAGGGGCACGCATCGCGGCGATCGGTGGATCGGTGTGTCAGTCTGACACACCGCTACACCGATCTTGGTAAAGAGCCTCCGGCGGAGGCTCTTTACCACGTGATCAGCCGTGTCCAATCACGGCTGATCACGCTGTCAATAGGAAGAGCCGTTGATCGGCTCTTCCTCACTCGCGTCTGACAGACGCAAGTAGAGGAGAGCCGATCGGCGGCTCTCCTGGCAGGGGGGGTCTGCGCTGATTGTTTATCAGCACAGCCCCCCCTCAGATCACCACACTGGACCACCAGGGATCGCCACTAGGACCACCAGGGAAGGGAAACATGTGGATGGCCAGGTATGTACCCCATGGCCATCCACATGTGCCCAGTCAGTGCCAAATATGTGCCAATCAGTGCCCACAAATGGGCACTGATTGGCACAATTATGTTGCAGTGATGCCCAGCAATGCCACACTTAGGGGCATCACTGCCACCCATCAGTGTCCATCGGTGCCACCCATCAGTGTCCATCGGTGCCACCCATCAGTGTCCATCGGTGCCACCCGTCAGTGTCCATCGGTGCCACCTGTCAGTGCCCATCTGTGCCCACCTATCAGTGCCCATCTGTGCCTATCTGTGCCAACTATCAGTGCCACCCATAACTACCCATCAATGCCACCTACGAGTGCCCATCAGTGCCGCCTATCAGTGCCCATCGTGCCACCTATCAGTGCCCATCAGTGCCACCTCATCAGTGCCACCTCATCAGTGCCACCTCATTGGTGCCACCTCATCAGTGCCCGTCAGTGCAGCCATATCAGTGCCCGTCAGTGCAGCCATATCAGTGCCCGTCAGTGCAGCCATATCAGTGCCCGTCAGTGCAGCCATATCAGTGCCCGTCAGTGCAGCCATATCAGTGCCCGTCAGTGCAGCCATATCAGTGCCCGTCATTGAAGAAGAAAACGTACTCATTTACAAAAATTTTTAACAGAAACAAAGAAAAACGTGGTTTTTTTTCAAAATTTTCGGTCTTTTTTTATTTGTTGCGCAAAAAATAAAAACCCCAGTGGTGATCAAATACCACCAAAAGAAAGCTCTATTTGTGGGAACAAAATGATAAAAAAATTGTTTGGGTATAGTGTAGCATGACCGCGCAATTGTCATTCAAATTGTGACAGCGCTGAAAGCTGAAAATTGGGCTGGGCGGGAAGGTGTCTAAGTGCCTGGTATTGAAGTGGTTAAGTATGCCTTCACGCGAGCACGGCGGGGACGGGGCGCTTTCAATATATATAATATTTTTTATTTTTTTTTTTTTTTTTACACTGTCACTTTTAAAAAAAAAATCAAGATATTTTTTTTTTTTTTTTTTATGCCTACTACAAGGAATGTAAACATCCCTTGTAATGGACCTCTTTAATGTGAGATCTGGGGTCAAAAAGACCTCACATCTCCACTTAAATGCAATAAAAGAAAAAAAAAGGTTGTTTTCCCCATCCAATGTTATGGAGCCTAGAGGGGGCCATCATTCTTTCACTCGACTTTGTCTTGGAGGGGAAAGGATCAGCTCGTCCCCGCCGCTACTGACGGCTCCGGTAAGCGGAGATGACTGGAAGGGGGGGGGGGGGGTGGGGGCACCTCTTCTGCCGCTGATAAGTAATCTTGCAGCAAATCCGCCGCAGAGACCACTTTTATCCGAAAGCAGACTGCCCGCCGTTTTTAAAAATACCGGGGTTATGGCCTTTATCTGCTGCCATAACAACGGTATTCAACATTCAAGTACCGACGTATAACGACGGCGGGCGGTCCAGAAGTGGTTATAAACAAATAAAGGAAATGAAATGAAATCAATAACAATGTTTTGCTCGGGTAACATAACTTTGTACCGTGTGCGAGAGGTAAGAATGCAATTTCGTTCAACAAGTAAAAGTCAATCTGTGATCTGCCAGCACTGCAGATTTAGGCCCCTTCACACAAGTTGCAATTTTCAAATGCGACTTGAATCGCATGACAAGAGCCCATTATTTTCAATGGCTTCCGTTCACACCAATGTGACTGTGAGGTGCGATTTGCAGTGCGATTTGGCCCCATAGCATATGCAAATCACATATCAAAGACAGAACCAAAGTCGCATCATAGCTGCATTACATATTCAGACTGCAAATTGAGTCAAAATCACATCACAGTAGTGTGAACCCAGCCTTGGCCTAGAAGCACATCGAACGAGCGCACTGCTACAATGGCGAGCAATAAATTCCTAGGAATAGCTTTTTATTTCTAGAAAGTGAGGAGTAGCATTGGATATTGGATCGCTACACATAGGGAGCGTAACTTTATTTATTTTACCTTTTCTGGCACTTTGTAGCAAACAGTATTATTTGCTCAATTTTTTTAAGAACACCCCCCCCCCCCCCCAAACATTATATATTTGTATAAAGCGGAGGCCCCAGAGAATAAATTGGTAGGCTTTGCAACTTTTCTGTCACGCGATATTTGCGCAGCAGGTTTTTTTAAACGCAATTTTTGTTTGGAAAAAATACACTTTTGGAATCTGAATGGCAAAAAACAAAATGTATAACCCAATTTTTTTATAAGATGTAAAGTTGTTACACCGATTAATTAGATACCAAACATGTCACGCACTCGTGCAACAGCGATAAACGACCTAAATTTTACTATCCGTAGGTGACACTTTTTAAAGGCCTTTACAGGTTACCACTTTAGGTGTAGAGAGGAGGTCTGGTACTAGAATTACTGCCATGATCTGATGTTCGTGATGATACCTCACATGTGTGGGACAATCGCTGTTTGCGTGTGTGTGTGTGTGATAAGGATGCAACGGATCAAAAAACTCACGGTTCGGATCGTTCCTCGGATCAGGAGTCGGATCATTTTCGGATCAACAAAAAAAAAAATCTCCCGCACTGTAATATCCACAATCTCCCTATTGTCAGGGCATGGCAGCAGGGTATTGCAGAGTATTGGCACTGCTGCCATCCGATCTCTCCCCTCCACTGTACAGATCAGTACACAAAGGGGAGAGAGAGGAACCAGCGTCATGACGTGACGCCGGTTTGTTACAAGTCAAGTGCTAAATGGCCGCCGGGTGTACCAAGATGGCCGCCGCTCCGGAGCTAGGCCAAAGCCGCGGCCTTTCCTATGGCCGAGGCCACAGAGCACTCCGTGGATCGCGGGTGTCCCGTACGGATCAACCTCCGCGGATCGGATCACGGATTGATGACGATCCGTTGCACCCCTAGTGTGCGACCGACACGTGTGTTCGCCTTTACGCCCGAGCATGGTGGATGGGGGAACTTTCATTTTATTTATTTATTTTATTGATTTTACTTTTTATTTTACACTTTTTTATTTTTTATTTATTTTTTAATCACTTTTATTGCTGTCACAATAAATGTAGATGTGACAGCAATAGGCACGTGACAGGGACTCTTTATGGAGAGATCTGGGGTTTTTAAGCTGCCTCTACTACAGTGATCCTCGCTGTCTTCTGGATCCACTAGCACCAATCACAGAGCATGTTACGTTTTCTAAATGAATGTAAAGTGTTCGCTGACTGGAGGAGGCAGAGGCATTATGATCTCCACCTCATCCAGTCAGGGAACACCTTGTTTTGTTTACATGTATTGTGGTTACTATGCAGCAGGGCAGCTGCTTGGCACGGGATCCAGAAGACGGCAAGGATCACTAATAGCGGAGGCGACTACTGTGATTCTCTGCATCCACAGGGATTAACCAGGTATGGAATATACTTAACATGAACCCAGGAGCCTGCATTCACTAGATCTGCTCCAAATATACAGGGGTCCTGTGCGTCTTTTGGTCCGAATTCAGGCCAGAAATTCAGGCTGAGATCAGACCTGAAATGGTGACCGGGGACGCACCTGACCCCCTGCTGGGAGCCGCATGCGGAGATGGTGTATATCCAGCCTGGATGTTAGGGGCTCATTCACACTGCAGCTCAAAGAAGCGCCTCCTACAGGTTTTTGTGCTTTTTTTTTTTTTTTTTTTTTTTTTTTTTGAGCTCATTTTTTTTTCTGCCTGGAAACTCCCCTCTGTCAGCCAATGTCTCCATGCACACTTTGGCTTTCTCAGGAGTTTCCAGACATATGCTTTTACAGGTAGACCCCTCCCCCCCTCCACCAAACTCTTGTTTTTTAGAGGAGCTATTGAGCAGAAAAGATGCCTAAGTGCACACACAGAAAATAGGAAAAATTAGCTAAGGGGTGGACTTCTGAAAAAAGACGCTTATGCTCAAAGGAGCTCAATAAAAACGTGCAAAAGAGCACAAAAAAAGCACAAGCTTCTTGAAGCTGAAAAAAAAGCTCAAATCCCTGTAAAAGCAGCTTTTTTATTTATTTATTTTTTTTAATTTTTTTATAGAGCCACCCCCATGCTCTATTCACGGCCGCTATTTTGACAGAACGCCGCCACCCCCTACTCATGCGCCCAGCCCTTTTCGGGACAGCGGACGCAAGTATTACAATGGTGGGGGATTTTTTTTTTTTGTAAGCACCCGATTAGAGCCAGAGGTTCTAATAGGCTTCAAAATGGGGTGGGCTCGGGGCGTAGAGCATTGCACCAGGTGCCCACCCAGGTGTTGCATCAGCCAATTAGTATTCGCTATGGAAACACTGATCCTCCTCCCGGGCAATCAGAAGCAGGTCTGAGACCCATTTTCGAATTGGCCGCCGAGGAGGAGGGAGGAAACGGAAGCCGGCGCGATACCCGTGGAGAGCAGAGGAAGAGAAAGCCGCCGCCGAGCAAGGGAAGCCACCGGTGAAGTGCTGCCCACCATAAATGGGGCAAGTGCACCTGACCGATCGGGGGGTGGCGATGTTATTTGCCGACCCCCCCCCCCAAAAAGCTTAGGAGTGCATTCCGGTGACAACTACTGTGATTAATAAGCAGAAAATAAAGTGTATGAACAGGGAAGACACACGGCTGATAGACTTCTGACAGGTCACAAGAGGGAACACACAGCTGACACTCCTGTGATGCGGATCTTGTGATGTTTTGTATGTAAAAGTGTCAAAAGTCTTCCGGCATAAAAAAGAGAGTTATGTTTCTAAAAGAAAAAACAAAACAAAAAAACTTACCTAGCTGGATGCTGAATTTGTACCCCATCGACTCAAACACTGAGAAGCGAGCGATCAAACACCGCCGATCGCTCAGAGCTCCTAGAGCAGAGAGCTGGTGACTGCCAGTCCTTTTTTGCACCACTGAAAAAAAACAAAAAAAAAACAGGCATTTGAAACCCACACACAAAAAAAGCACTTAAGGGGGTGCTTTTTAGTCCCCCCCCCCCCCAAGGGGTAGGGCCTCTAACCTGATCTCCCGGGGTGGGGGGGGGGGGGGCTCCTGATGGGGACAAAGGTTTACAGTGGTCTGCCTGGAAGACCCCATTCTTCTAGGTCAGCAGAAGCCAACCATCGAATACTTGGTTGAGGGGCTCTCCCGAAGAGAGACGACCCCCCCCCCCCCCCCCCCCCCCCGAGGCAGGGCTGAGACAAGGGGTGGGCAGGAGGGTCAGCTGCCCTGGGCACTGTGGTATCATGTGAGGTGGGGGCACCACAAGGAGGTTGGGGGGAGGGGATTTATTTTGGGCTGGTGGCAGGGGATAAGAATCGTTCTAGGAGTGGAAATTTGGGGAAGTGTGCTAGGAGTAGTGATTTGAGGCAACAAAACACGAAAAATGCCAAGGGGGTGAATACTTTTGCAAGGCACTGTAGATAATAGTGAGGAGAACTGAGAGCTGATTGGAGGGAAGGGACACCGCTCCTTTCACACAGCAGACAGAAACAGAGCTGAGGCTGTCAATCACCGGCTGTGTGCTGGAGCTCCCTCCCCTGTCACCTTTTTTATCTCTTGGTGTCAGGAAAACCTGTCAGAAGGGACTCATGCAGATGGCAGAGGAAGGAGGCAGCAGACAGAAATGACACTTAGTGCTCTGGACTGAGACAAGTACATGCTAATGACCCGTACACACGATAGGATTTTCCTAAGGAAAATGTGTGATAGGACCTTGTTGTCGGAGCCTACACACGGTCGGAATTTACATCGCACATTTTCCATAGAAATTTCCATCACTCAAAATTTGAGAGCTGGTTCAAATCCGTTGTCGGAAATTCCGATCGTGTGTACACAATTCCGACGCACAAAGTTCCACGCATGCTCAGAATCAAGCAGAAGATCCGCTCTGGCTATTGAACTTCCTTTTTCTCGGCTGCGTTGCACGTCACCGCGTTCTTGACGTTCGGAATTTCCGACCAACTTTGTGTGATCGTGTTGTATGCAAGACAAATTTGAGCCAACATCCGTCGGTGAAAAAAAACGTGGATTTTGTTGTCGGAATGTGCGATCGTGCGTACGCGGCATATAGGGGGATATGCTTTGTTCAGATTTCGTGTGTCTGGCGCTTACAACCACTTTAACGGCTTCCGGACCGCCCATCGCATATATACGGCGGCATGGCTGTGCAAAATCGCGTATACCAGTAAGTGATTTTGTGCATGCGGTTTAGTGGGGCGCTAATGCGTGCCACCGGTTCGCCGCTCCTGCTGTAATTGGACACAGCGGGAGCCAATCGGCGACCTGCCGATCGTTCAGTGGAGAGATGGAGCAGCGTTGTGCCGATTTGTAAACAAGGCAAACCGCTGATCTGTCGGGGAGCAAAAAGGGAGATCTCGTGTTTCCTCGAAGCTGAATCACAGATCTTTCTCCAGTGTATCCCTCCCCCACACAGCTAGTAAACACCCCCCAGGGACACACTTAACCCTTTGATCGCCCCTAATGTTAACCCCTTCCCCTGCCAGTGTCATTTTTATAGTGACAGTGCATTTTTTTTTTTTTTTTTTTTTTTTTAGCACTGATCACTATATTAGAGTCCCTGGACCCCAAAAAGTGTCACTTAGTGTCCAAATTATCTGCCGCAATGTCGCAGTCCCACTAAAAATCACTGACAATATTTATGTGTATATAGGTCATCATTTTATAAGCATATATAGGTGTATATAGGTCATTTGTATGTATGGATGGATGGATAGAGGTGTATATATTTATGTATATAGGTCATCATTATAAGCATATATAGGTCATAAGTATATATTTATGTATATAGGTCATAAGTATATATAGGTGTATATATTTATGTAGCTAGGTCATTATGAAAAGTATTGTATATATTTTATATAAGTCATCAGTATGTATATTGTGTATATACAGGTGAGAGGGGAGGACAATCGGGTCACGTGCTCCTTCCTGGGGAAATTCTTCTCTTTTTATATTACAATGTATCTTTTCAGGGAGAGGAAGGGGCGGGGCCAGCACATTCTCTGTGTTTTCAAACAACCCCGCCGGCTCAGCCAATCAAGACGCCTCCTGTCAAAGATTGACAGCTTTCGACCCGGCTACCCTATCCCCTCCCCTGACGTCACGAGGAACACAACAACAGAGACTTGGAGGCAGGAGCTGAGCTAATTCCCCGCCCACTCCCCCCCCCCCCCCCCCTCCTCGTGTCTCCACCCCCCCTCCGCTTCTGCATTTGCTCTGCGTCACTCGGCGCGGCCAGCCAATCAGCTCCGCCGAGGCACACGGCCGCTGCTGAGCCGGCCAATCGGAGTAGCCGTCACGTCGCCACCTCCTCCGTCTCTCAGGGAGCGCGCCTCGAGGGAGTCAAAGGGCGCGTGGAAGCGGCTCGCGATGGATGGAGCGTTGTGGGGGCGCGCACGGGAGCGGCCTGTGAGACGATAGAGAGCGAGAGAGAGAGAGACAAGCACCGGAGGAGTCCGCCCGCCTTCCCCTCCCCCCCTTCCCTCCGTACACGTATCTCGGCCTGACACCGGTCACCGCCCCGCCGCCGCCTTCCTCTCCCTCCGCCCGGGATCCTGTGACCTCCTGTCACCGCTCCGCCGCCCCCTCCTCCCCCCTCCTCGGATCTCCCTCATCGGTCTCCGCCGGTTTCCGTTCCCTCACCGGAGGAGGGGAGGAGGGGGAGGTAGGCCGCGGCTCCATGCGCCACTTCGCGGCCTTCCCTCCCTCCCCCTCCTCCTCCTCCACCGACAACACCGGATTACTTCACCGACACTGACCCCCCGGAGACCTGGAGGCCCACCGGGACCGGACACGGTAAGAGGACACCGGGAGGAGAGGGGGGGGGGGGGGAACTACCGCGAGATGTGGGGGAGGGGGGACTACAAGTCTCGGCAGGGTAGGAGAAGGGGACTACAAGTCTCAGCAGGGTAGAAGGGGGAGGGGGACTACAAGTCTCAGCAGGGTAGGAGAAGGGGGGGGGGACTACAAGTCTCAGCAGGGTAGGAGAAGGGGGGGGGGGACTACAAGTCTCAGCAGGGTAGGAGAAGGGGGGGACTACAAGTCTCAGCAGGGTAGGAGGAGGGGGGGACTACAAGTCTCAGCAGGGTAGGAGAAGGGGGGGGACTACAAGTCTCAGCAGGGTAGGAGGAGGGGGAGGGACTACAAGTCTCAGCAGGGTAGGAGAAGGAGGGGACTACAAGTCTCAGCAGGGTAGGAGAAGGGGGGGGGACTACAAGTCTCAGCAGGGTAGGAGAAGGGGGGGGGACTACAAGTCTCAGCAGGGTAGGAGAAGGGGGGGGGACTACAAGTCTCAGCAGGGTAGGAGGAGGGGGAGGGACTACAAGTCTCAGCAGGGTAGGAGAAGGGGGGACTACAAGTCTCAGCAGGGTAGGAGAAGGGGGGGGGGACTACAAGTCTCAGCAGGGTAGGAGAAGGGGGGGGACTACAAGTCTCAGCAGGGTAGGAGAAGGGGGGGGACTACAAGTCTCAGCAGGGTAGGAGGAGGGGGGGGACTACAAGTCTCAGCAGGGTAGGAGAAGGGGGGGGACTACAAGTCTCAGCAGGGTAGGAGGAGGGGGGGGACTACAAGTCTCAGCAGGGTAGGAGGAAGGGGGGGGACTACAAGTCTCAGCAGGGTAGGAGAAGGGGGGGACTACAAGTCTCAGCAGGGTAGGAGGAGGGGGAGGGACTACAAGTCTCAGCAGGGTAGGAGAAGGAGGGGACTACAAGTCTCAGCAGGGTAGGAGAAGGGGGGGACGACTACAAGTCTCAGCAGGGTAGGAGAAGGGGGGGGGACTACAAGTCTCAGCAGGGTAGGAGGAGGGGGAGGGACTACAAGTCTCAGCAGGGTAGGAGAAGGGGGGACTACAAGTCTCAGCAGGGTAGGAGAAGGGGGGGGGGGGACTACAAGTCTCAGCAGGGTAGGAGAAGGGGGGGGGACTACAAGTCTCAGCAGGGTAGGAGAAGGGGGGGGACTACAAGTCTCAGCAGGGTAGGAGAAGGGGGGGGGACTACAAGTCTCAGCAGGGGTAGGAGAAGGGGGGGGGGACTACAAGTCTCAGCAGGGTAGGAGAAGGGGGGGGGGACTACAAGTCTCAGCAGGGTAGGAGAAGGGGGGGGGACTACAAGTCTCAGCAGGGTAGGAGAAGGGGGGGGGACTACAAGTCTCAGCAGGGTAGGAGAAGGGGGGGGGGCTACAAGTCTCAGCAGGGTAGGAGAAGGGGGGGGACTACAAGTCTCAGCAGGGTAGGAGAAGGGGGGGGGAGACTACAAGTCTCAGCAGGGTAGGAGAAGGGGGGGGGGAGACTACAAGTCTCAGCAGGGTAGGAGAAGGGGGGGGGGGGACTACAAGTCTCAGCAGGGTAGGAGAAGGGGGGGGGACTACAAGTCTCAGCAGGGTAGGAGAAGGGGGGGACTACAAGTCTCAGCAGGGTAGGAGAAGGGGGGGGGGGGGACTACAAGGCATAACTGTCTTTCTTTTGTAACTTTATTGAGGTGTTGGAGAATGACACGTTGTTGCGTTGTGTGCACTGCGGTGTCTTGCGATGAGGAGTTGTGTTTTGTACAATTGTAGACGGTGACATTTGGTTTTTGCGCTGCGCATGTGTGGGGTGAGGGGACCATGGAGAACATTTCCTCTATATGTGCCGTACATGGAGAACTGATAGATGAGGGCGCCGCTCACATTCGGTGCGGGTTTGCTGGACTTTGTCATGGACCTCCGTTATGTTCTGCGCTTTATTTGCGTTTTCTGAAAGTGCATCAGGACAGAACCGCTCATCAAAATCGCAGGAAATAACGGAAGTGCAGGGAAAGCGCCCCGAGGTGGGAGGAGCCCCAAAGGTGGCAAGGCGTTAGAATTTCGTTCTGTAATCTCTGGACATGTATTGGTCACCTGAACGATCGTTTTGCTTATATACATCCTGTTTGCTACATAATGACTGCAGAGGAGGAGGTTGTCCAATCACATCGCGTTGTCTGTGGGCTTCGCCGGTTTTAGGATCGGTCTTGTTTGCGGATGTGAAGAATCTCCTCCTTTTTTTTTTTTTTTTTACACAGCAGTCTGGGAATATCGCTCGACCTGTCAGATTAAAGCGTCACCCTTTCACTGCCGGAGCTGTTTTGCATTTTAGGCCTGAAGATTACAGAAACCCCCGAAAAACACGATCAATTTTCTGAATGCCGACACCCTAGAGAATAAAATGGTGCTAGTTCCAATTTGTCTCATAATATAAAAGCAAAGGTCTAGTAAATGCAAAATTTCAGTACAAAAATACACCAAAGTTAATTTTAGGGGCACAGAAACATAATAACAATTAGACAGTTTCGGTAAAATATAAACGATGAGGTCAAACCGAGTACATAGATACCCAACATGTCAAACCTTAAATTCCCGTACGGCCGTGAAATGGCGACAGACTTCAGTACTCAGTATTTTATATAGGCAACTTTTTAAAAGATGGTCTTCAGTTTGGTGTTACGGGAGGTGTGGTGCTCGAAATATTCTGTGGCATGCGCGGGAACATGTGTATCACAATCGGCGTTATCACACGCAGGTGCCCCCGACACATCCATTTATGTTGGCATTATATATTCGATTTTGAAAAGATGCCTGCCCTACTTTGATGTGACTTGGTGGCAGAGTGTGAAGTCACGCTCAGTCATACTGGAAGTCATGTGACTTTGGAGTCACACAAGTGTGAATTGAGCTTTTACAGTAAAACCTGGAAGCGGATTGGTTACAATGTAGATCTGCATCAGATTCTGCACTCTTCAGTTTTAGTAAATCTCCCCCTTTGGATTTGTTGGGAATGTGAAGAGCGAGTGTCATCCTCCTCCTGTGTTCACAAAGCAGCTGCTCGGCACAGGGATCCTGCGATAATCGTATCTGGAGTGTCTATACGGCCATTTGCAGCTTCTGTTGCGATCGGTCAGGTATGACACCTCGCTAACAATTGGTCCAAGCAGAGCACTGCTGCTGCTGACTTTTAATAATCGGACACTTACCTGTCCAGTGATGTGAGGGAACAAAGCCCCGCTCGTCTCCCCCTCCTTTCTGCGGCGCCTGTATTGTAAGTGTGAGTGCCACAGCCGGGCACCCACTGCGCATGCACGAGCCGCGCGCTGTGACTGGCTGGGCAATCATCTGGGACCTGCGACGTCTCCCAGATTGCCGAGGGGGGGGGAGAGGTGATCTCCCTTCCGGTGCTGCAGTGCGCCTGGAGGAAGTGGGAGCTGGAACCCTCTAAGGGGGTATCCGCCCCCCCCCCCAAAAAAAAAATGACCTGTCAGGGGGGTTCACTTTCCCTTAAAGCGCAAGTTTCATTTTGGGTAGAACTCCACTTTAAAGTGATTTGTAAGGGTTTGTTTAAATGAATAACAAGCCATACTTGCCTCCACCGTGCAGCTCAGAGTTGCCCAGAACCTCGTCTTCTGGGGTCCCCTGGTGGCTCTTGCGGCTCCCCTCCCCCACCCCCTCTTGAGGGGATTACCTTGCGGAGCGCTCCCAAGTCAAGCTAAAGCACCTGAAAAAACTCCTCCAGTGTCTAAGGGAACCCGGCAGTGAAGTATTAGAGCTTCATGACAGGTCCCTACTGAGCATGCGCGAGGCTCTGCTGCGCTCTTATTGCGCGGCGGGGGAAGGAGGAGGGAGCCGAGCTGCTAATGTAATTTGCTGCGGCTCGGTCTCCCGGAAGTGGGGACAGGGTACCTGTCAAAGATGGGTATCTGCTCCCCCCCCCCCCCCCCCCCCCCCCCCCCGAAATGTGGCACCGGAGGGGAGAGGAGACAAAAGAGCCGAAGTTCCACTTTAATGCATGAAGATAAAATGACCCTCGGCCTTTACAATCCCTCTAATCTGGAGCTCTCCTATTACTTTGTAGGCTCAGATATGGTGGTCTGGGAGCTGAGAGCAGCCTGGAAATGTGGAAATCTCCAGACCTGCTAGATGGAGGTTTTTATTCTGAAATGTGTGTTCAGTATATGAAGAATCCTCCGAAGTGTGGATGATGTGCTGTGATTGGGAGATGAAGATCTTCTCTGCAGCATCAGCTTTGGACTAAACCATCTTATGACCTCTGAGCACACAGAAGGAAAATGTGTTTTTGTTGGCAGTAAAAGATGACTCAGCTATTTCACTAGTTGTCAAAGTTCCCATCATTGGTTTCCTACTTCTGGTGTGTAACTTTGTATGACTATAGATGAGATCTCTGCCAGTCATATGAATGGGTTCTGGGTCCATCAGTGACGGCTCTCCTGGTGTTCTCATACCACCTGGATTGGTACAATGGTAGAAGAACTTGCTAACAGGTTTGCCGGCCCATTGATACATTGATGAACTTCACTATGCAAGGAGTGCCTCCGATGTCAGGTGTTCATTATTGCCTCCTGGAAAAATCCCACATATCAGATACTTCAAAAGTTCTCTCTCCTTTACATGAGCTCCTCTTTTCCCCAAAAGTTGCTGACTTAAAGGATAAGTTCACTTATAAAAAAAAGTGCTTATTTTTTTGGGAGCCTGTAATGCATTCCACTGTTGATCAGCAGATCGCTATTGCCATGCCTGTCTCCTGCAGATCTGTCAGTGTATCTGTGCATTAAAAAAAAAAATATTTTTTATATAAACGTAATTTTCAAACTAGGGGTGTGCCAAATGGAAATTTTGGTGCCGATACCGAAAATGAAGGATGCACTAGACCGAAAACCAATACCAAAAATTAGTTTAAAAAAAAAAAAATTAATAATTTTTATATATAATTGTATTTATAACTCAACTTTTTATTAATATGAATTGTTTACTGTTATTGGCACCTTTAGTGCAAGAAAGGGTTAGAGACTGCAGACTGCATTTTTCACCTCTAGTACACATGATACAGAAGATGGTCAGACTGCAGACATGATACAAGAGATCAATGCAGCCTGCCTGTGCCCAGCAGCCTCACCAGTGTCCGTCATATATGCAGCCTGCCTGTGCCCAGCAACCTCACCAGTGCCAGTCATATATATGCAGCCTGCCTGTGCCCAGCAGCCACCAGGGCCCCGTCATATGCAGCCTACCAGTGCCCAGCAACCTCACCAGTGCCCGTCATATATGCAGCCTGCCTGTGCCCAGCAACCTCACCAGTGCCAGTCATATATGCAACCTGCCTGTGCCCAGCAACCTCACCAGTGCCAGTCATATATGCAACCTGCCTGTGCCCAGCAACCTCACCAGTGCCTGTCATATATGCAGCCTGCCTGTGCCCAGCAACCTCACCAGTGCCTGTCATATATGCAGCCTGCCTGTGCCCAGCAACCTCACCAGTGCCAGTCATATATGCAACCTGCCTGTGCCCAGCAGCCACCAGGGCCCCGTCATATGCAGCCTACCAGTGCCCAGCAACCTCACCAGTGCCCATCATATATGCAGCCTGCCTGTGCCCAGCAGCCACCAGGGCGCCGTCATATGCAGCCTACCAGTGCCCAGCAACCTCACCAGTGCCCATCATATATGCAGCCTGCCTGTGCCCAGCAGCCACCAGGGCCCCGTCATATGCAGCCTACCAGTGCCCAGCAACCTCACCAGTGCCCATCATATATGCAGCCTGCCTGTGCCCAGCAACCTCACCAGTGCCAGTCATATATGCAGCCTGCCTGTGTCCAGCAGCCACCAGGGCCCCGTCATATGCAGCCTACCAGTGCCCAGCAACCTCAACTGTGCCAGTCATATATGCAGCCACCAGGGCCCCGTCATATGCAGCCTGCCTGTGCCCGGATCAGAGTGGCAATCTCCGTGTGTGGCAGAGCAGGGTTTGAATTGCCCCGGCCGCAGTAACAATGTCCCGCCTCCTGTGATAGGCGGTACACTGATCCAATGACGGGACATTGAATCAGTGTGACATCTCCGTGACATGTGGCGAGGAGGGAGTGGAGGACTGGGGCGCACCAGGGTCACACCCCCGCAATGGGCAGCACCCGGTGCTGACTCCGCCCCCTTTCGGTATCTGCTGTTTTTTGCTATCGGCTTATTTTTTTTTTTTTAAATGGAAGAGGGATCCCTTCCCCTATATTCTTACTTTTAAGGCCCGAAAGTAGGCGGGTGTAAAAACACAAATCCGTTTCCACGCCGCTGTCCATAGGCGTGCTTGGACCTTCCAATCGGGTCCACCTGAAAAACTTGACAGGCAGATCAGATTGGATGGCCCTAATCCAATCTATTACTGATGTTCAGATTTCGTCATGGATCTTGTTGTGATGGTGATCCCACCTCGGACCACTTCACTGCCGGCTGATGTCTGCGTGATGCCTGTTTATAGGTAGAGCAAAAAGGTGTCTCCAATCTGCTTGGCTGAACCTGGTCTTGGCTGTACATGAGATGGGATTGGACTGAAAGTGGTTCTAAATTTAAAACCTTTTTTATATCATTTGTGTTCTCTGCCTTTAAGGTAATTGTTTTTAGCACTCGCTGTGCATTAGAGGTTGTAAAGCCACTTGTGATCATACCTTCCCATCTGTTACCCTTATGTGCCCCACTGTATGTGCTGTATAAATAATACCTTGTGCCTCATGCACACGAGACGCTGGTGCAAACTCTGCTGAACACAGGTCTTTAAAAGCTGAAACCAGCATTTAGAAACTCCCGTTTTGCCGCATTTGCATCCCGCGTTTAGCTGCGTTTTACCGTGTTTGCGTCTGTAGAGCAGAGACTGACATTTTGTGACCCAACTTTGGGGCCCCGTATCTCAGGGCCACTTGGTGCTAGGAACCCCAAATTTGGTGTGCTAACAAAGTGGCCCTGAGATATGGGGCCCCAAAGTCGGGTCGCAAAACGTCAAGCACTTTTCTGCAGCAGAGAATGACTTTTTGTGAGTCGCATTTGGGGGGGGGGGGCATATCTCGGGGCCACTTGGTGCTAGGAATCCCAAATTTTGGATGTGTTAATGTTAGTCCAACCGTGTTGGCACACCAAATTTGGGGTTCTCAGCACCAAGTGGCCCCGAGATATGGGGCCCCAAAGTAGGGTTGCAAAATGTCAAGCACTTTTCTGCAGCAGAGAATGACCTTTTCCGACCTGAATTTGGGGCCCCATATCTCGGGGCCACTTAGTGCTAGGAACCCCAAGTTTGGATATCTGTTATTGCTAGGTCCGCTGTGTTTGCACACCAAATTTGGGGTTCCTAGCACCAAGTGGCCCTGAGATATGGGGCCCCAAAGTCAGGTTGTAAAAACACTTATAAATGCAAACGCGGTACCGGCGTTTAGCGTCTGAAACGTGGAAAACTTTTGCGTCTGAACCCATTTTTTTGCTTCTGGAAACACGAGGTTAAACGCAGCTGCCTAAACGCCAAAAAACGAGACTGTACATGGACACATAGGATAACATTGAATGGGTTCAGGGGCAGCTGAAAAAAGTGTCAAACTGCCTTTGAACACGAGTTTAACAGCATCTCATGTGTATGAGGCCTTATTTCGGAGAGCCTTCCGGCGCTCACGTGACTGCTCACCGCTCTCCTCTCCCAGTCTGACAGCTACAGGAGGAGGGGCAGAGAACTCCTGAGTCCTTGAGGAGGAGGTGAGGAGGGCAGTCACATGAGCGGTGCTCTGAAATGAGTTGGAAATCGTCCTTTTATATACAGCACATAAAGTGGGGGCACATATCGTTATCTAACACTGGGGATTGTATGAACTTAGTTATAGCAGCATTAAGGGGATGGGTGAGGAGCAGAGCGCCATGGTCACTAGCTGACGGGCGGTGGAGAGGCGAGACTGAGGATGCTGAAGCCTGTAAACTGACCAAAGTGTCAGGGCTCAGCAGCCATTCTCTGTGCACCCCCCCCCCCCCATATACTTACCTGAGTCCCATCACGATCTGGCGACGTGCATGATGAGAGACTTCGCTCTCTGGAGATTCTCCCTCATTGGCTATGACTGACAGCAGCAGGAGCTTTCTCAGCCGGTAAGCCAATTAGAAGAACAGGGTTGGGGCCGAACCACTGCTCTCTCTGAATGGACATGCAGAGTCGCTCCTCGGGAGCCCCCATTGCAAGCTGCTTGCTATTGGGGCACTGGGCAGGAAGGAGGAGCCAGGAGCGGGGAAAAAAAATTATTTTAATATCACTAATTCCACTTTGCGTTTTGTTACCCCCCCCCCCCCCCCCAAAAAAAAAAAATCCTGTTGCCATAAAGCATGAATAACAGCACGGTGCTTGTGCTGTGTAATTTGGCCCCTTGTATAACCTAAAATACCTACCCGGTTCTGCCCCCCCCCCCCCCCCCCGTAAACCAGGGTGGATAAAACTCAATGTTGTAATAAAAAATAAAATCTGATTTTTTTTTTTTTTTTATTACATTTATTTTAATATGTTTTTGTAGTAAAAATGTATCTAAAGAGTTTTTTCTATTTTAAGGTACATTAATAATTTTAGTTTATTCAGCGTGAAATGGAGCTTAGTTATGTAGCACGTGGCTGTATATTCTGCAATATTTGTTTTTGGTAAACTCATTCAATGAACCCAAGCTCTGCAAGCTGAGATAACATGCACTGCATTGATACATTCACACAATGTCACAGTAATCATGAGATAAAACAAAGTTCAGGAATATTCCTTTATCCCATTGTTTTGTAAATCTACAGTATGTACACTACAAACTGTATGACTGAATCGGTTCTGATATCGCCGTTTTACTAACCTGACAGCTTATTATTCTAAATGGGAAACCTTCATTTTGTTTACAAATATTAAAGATTCCAACTACCAGCAAGAATAAGTCCTTGCATATAAAGAGCACCTGTCATTTCAGATCCATCATGGCAGCGCCTTTTAGTGGGCGTCCAATCACCTGCTGCCACGTCCCTCACCTTATCTCACTGCCACATCACCAGCCGTCCCATTAAAGTGAATGGGACGGTCGGGGAGCCAACAGCGGCTCAGAGGGGGGAGCCAACAGCGGCTCAGATATGACAGTTGCTATTTAAAAATTATTATTTAAATCGAGCCTTTTTACTAGTAATTTAATTTGACTTGATTTAAATCAAATCCACCCTGCTGTAAACTGACCACGGTTTATCATGGCTGCTGAGCCCTGACACCGTGGTCTATTTACTACCTCTGTCCGCAGCTCTCCTCTGCCCCCCCAACCTGTTAGCTTGTGACAGTGCTGCTCGGCTCCATGCCCCTTCCTGCTTCTTTAATTGTAATATATTCATAATCCACTATTAATGTTCTGTGCCCCAGTGCATGTTTTATAAAAAGTAGCTGATTTGTACTTTATTTCAGGCCGCCTCCCAGTGCTCGCGTGTTTTCTCGCCTCTCTCCTCCTCTCCGGCTGACGTCATTGGGAGTTCTCAGCCCCTCCTACTGTAGCTGTCAGACTGGGAGAGGAGAGCGGCGAGCAGTCACGTGAGCGTTGGGAGGCGCTCTGATAGACGGTACAAATCAGCATATTTTTTTATAAAACGTGTACATAAGGTTATTATATAGAGGGGATTGTATGTTACTGACCAAGTGCTTCTACAACCACTTGAAGTTGGGTGTGTGGATTATTTTTGCAGAACAAGGATATTGTTGTCACTTTAAGGATTTTCAAGCTTTTTATGTTGCTCTAAATTCCTCTTTTACAGGCAGGAATTATTCAGCAGATTGTAATTCACCTTTATGCTGCCATTTCTTGTCCGTAGTCCTTCGGTACTTTTTTTTTTTTATTTTTTTTTATTTATTTATTTTTTTTTTCTTTTGGTTTTTATACAAATGAAACTTCAAAGCCCCTTTTTTTATAAAAGAGGAGAACGTTTACTTTCCTGTCACACACCTTTTAGACTGGTATTTTGTTTGTGAAATGCTTCATTTAAACGGCTACTTATTGTCACGCCTGCCTTTAAAAAGAGAAGAGAACAGCGTGGGAGCGAACGTTCAAAGACACGTCGAGCTGGTTTTATTAAACAAAGCCGTGTCTTGAGGTCTTCCGAATTGTGACTTTCTGCTGCTTGTTGCATCATCCTGGAAGCAGATTTGTGGTTCAATATTGTGAAGATCTGACGCTCACGTGCTCTGTGCGTTACAACCTGAATTATAAACACTAGTGAAGGATCTCTGAAGTTGGGGGTCTCCAGCATGAAGGGGTTTATTCATCGTGTGGAGGGATTTGTGGTCTGGGCCCCCGTCAAATAGTTGCAGGCTCAGTATTTCAGAAAATGGCTTTTTATAGGAGTGTTGAAATACTGATGTGTTGCGTAAACGGTCGGAATTTCTATTTGTGAAAGCGCTGCTTTGAGTTTAACCGCTTCCCGACCGCCTCACGCAGATATACTGCGACAGAAGGGCACTTACAGGCAGAATCCCGTACCTTGTACCTTGCCCTTTAAGAGGCGGCTTGCAGGCACGCGGGGAGCTCCGTGAGTGTGATCGCGCAGACTCTATATCCACGGGGATACCCGCGATCGTCTCACTGAGAGGAAGAACGGGGAAATGCTGATGTAAACAAGCATTTTCCCCGTTCTGCATAGTGACAGGACACTGATCACAGCTCACTGTAATCGGGAGCGGTGATCAGTGTCGTGTCACACATAGCCCCTCCCCCCCACAGTTAGAATCACTCCCTAGGACACACTTAACCCCTACAGTGCCACCTAGTGGTTAATCCCTTCACTGACAGTCACATTTACACTGTAATCCATGCATTTTTAATTGCACCGATCGCTGTATAAATGGTCCCAAAATCTCGCGAGAAGTGTCTGCCATAATGTTGCAGCCACGATAAAGATCGCTGCATTACTAATAAAAAAAAAATAATAATAAAAAATGTCATAAAACTATACCCTATTTTGTAAACTCTTTAACTTTTGCGCAAACCAATCAAACGCTTATTGCTATATTTTTGGTAAAAAAAAATATGTATCGGCCTAAACTGAGGAAAATTTTTATATAATTTTTTTTTTTTTTTTTTTTGCATTATGCGCAAAAAATAAACCGCAGAGGCGATCAAATACCACCAAAAGAAAGCTCTATTTGTGGGGGGGGGAGAAACGACGTCAATCTTGTCTGAGAGCCACGTCACACGACCGCGCAATTGACAGTTAAAGCAACGCAGTGCCGAATCACAAAGTGCTCTGGTCTTTGGCCAGCCAAATGGTCCGGGGCTTAAGTGATTAAATGGGTTGTTAAGTCTAAACATTTTTTACCTTTAATGTATTTCTTGCATTAAGGTAAATGTTTAGGTGTCGGCATCGCCCGCTCAGCCCCTCTTTACTTACTAACTGGGGGGAGGGGACTGACTGGAGGAGAGAGATCGCTGTTTCTGATCACTAGGACCTGCTCTTAAAGGGACCGCCGTACCGGTACAGTGATTTGCAGGAATAAGTGGTTAAAGGAGTTAAGGAATCCCCCCCCCCCCCCCCCCCCAAATACCTGAGGCTCATTTCTCTCCAGCGATGTTGACAAATGTCCGTGCTGTCCAGGACACTCCTCCTGATTGGCTGAGTCAAAACAGTGGCGCCATTGGCTCCCACAGCTGTCAGTCAGCCAATAGGGGGGAGAGGGGGTGGTGCTGGGGTCTGGGCTCCGTGTCTGAATGGAGCTGTGATTTCTTGGCTCCAGTGCCTCCATAGCAAGCTGCTGACCGAGGGGGCACTTGATAGGAGGGAGGGGCCAGGAGCAGAGAAGAGGGACCCGAGAAGAGGAGGATTGGGGCTGCTCTGTGCAAAACCAACTGCATAGGGGAGGGAAGTATAACATGTTTGCTTAGGGGAAAAAACAAACAAACTTTACAATCAATAAGTAATTAAAAGCTACAATTTGCTATGGTCTTGGAATATCCTGTATCTAAACCTCTTCTAGGATATATATAAAGGACTCTCAGAACCGCACCAGTCCGGCGTTATTCACCATGTAAATGAGATGGAGAAATAAATGGGCCTCCAGTTTGCACTTCATACCATTTTTTTTTTTTCACGGGTTTTGAGACGGTGAGGCTTTTAATGATTTACTTGCAGCCTCTGCTGATCCCGGTGTGAACCTCTCTGGTGTGAATATAAACTTGGCTCCAGTACGAGGCGTTCGGTTTCATATCCGGCTTCTAGATATGCGGATTCAGTTTCTGCCGTTTTGTGTTTTGAATGCTTTCAATGCTGGATCAGTTTTCAGTCCCGATGAAGAGTGAATGACGCTCGTATGTACAGTACATGTCGGGGGTGAAGAATATTTCGGGGTGTGTTGAGCGTTGTGATCGATTCTCCACATATATTGAAGGCTCCCATTTTAAGATCGCTTCACACGGATCTGCAGGACTTTTGGTGCGCCATCAGGAAACGCAGCATAACCGCCCCTCTAATGGAAGCCTGGCAAGGAGCGGGTAACCGTGATGAAAACCTAGGGGTACACTACACTGCTCCCCACCCTGCCCCCCCCCCCCCCCCCCCTGCTGAGGGGGAAACCACAGCTGATTAGTATGAAGGAGGGGGGGCCTCGGGCTTCTTTCACAGGCTATATATGAACACTGCTCAGGCTTTTTAATGGTCGTCCTATGGATGGCTGTACGAGCTTCGGACCCTATAGAGGGGTGTCAGAGCAGGACATAATAAAATACTTTTTTACACGGATCAGGTGGTCCTTGCTAAACCAACCAAATTTCAATCCTATTAATGGCCAGCTTAAAGTGGTTGTGTTAGAGAGAGAATGAAAATATAGGTTCACTAGATGACCAGGTGCATGAAGACATACCGTATAAGTCGAGGCACCTAATTTACCACAAAAAAATGGGAAAAACTTGGTGACCTGAGTATGACGAGGGTGAGAAATGCACAGCTACTGTAAGTGGAAAAGAGGGTCAACAATGCCCATTTGCAGCCATAGGTCCCCCGAACTTCAAACTCAGTAGTTAAGGGTTCCTAGATGCCCCCCTAGCTGCAGCCAAAATTTGGGGTCTCTGAACCCAAAGGGTCCCGAAATGACATTGCTGCAGATGTACACAGATGACTGAATTTGGGGCCCCGTATCTCTGGGCCACTTAGTGCTAGGAACCCCAAATTTGGTGTGCAAACCCAGTGGAACTAGCACCATAAAATATCCAAAGCTGGGTTTTCTAGCACTAAGTGGCTCCGAGATACGGGGCCCCAAAAATCGGTTCAGAAAATGTCAAGAACTTTTCTGCAGCAGAGAATGACCTTTTCCGAACCGACTTTGGGGCCCCGTATCTCAGGGCCACTTGGCGCTAGGAACCCCAGCTTTGGGTATGTTATGGTACCAGGTCCACTGGGGTTCCTAGCATCAAGTGGCCCTGGGATACGGGGCCCCAAAGTCGGTTCGGAAAATGAAATTTTTTGCTGCAGAAAAGTGCTTGACTTGAGTATAAGTCGAGGGGGGCACTTTCAGCACAAAGAAATGTGCTGAAAAACTCGACTTGTACTCTAGTATATACGGTATATGAAAATGAATATAACACTGTATTATTAAAGTACAATAAAACCATAAACATAAATGTCATAAATACAAATAAAGTGCAACTATACAGTGCAAATGTTATAACCAACCAAAATATTTAGTGCAATCCTATGCGACAAATGCAAAATGAAAGTCACGTAAACGCACAAAAGTGCAAACATTATACGAATAGTGAAGTGCAATAAGCACAAAGACCCTGTGCATAAAAACCTGTATAAAGTAGATATGACACAGTATATTGTAAATGTGCAATATAACCATAAATGGCATAAATTCAAATAAAGTGCAAATGTAAAAAATGATGTTATATGCAACAAAAATATTTATTTTTAGTGCAATCCTATGCAACATGTCTATCTATAATCTCAAACCTGGTGCTCTGTGTAATGGTTTTGCACAGAGCAGCCCCAATCCTCTTCTTCTGGGGTCCTCCGTCGACTTCCAGGCCTTTCTTCATCCGGTGCTCC
Source organism: Lithobates septentrionalis (assembly GCA_037952835.1). Lineage (NCBI taxonomy): Eukaryota > Metazoa > Chordata > Amphibia > Anura > Ranidae > Lithobates > Lithobates septentrionalis. Next base: position 50,201 of record JBBDGP010004932.1, read on the forward strand.
CGCGGAAAGCTGCTTTCCCACAGTGGGACTCGGCCCTGCTTCTGTGTCACAGGATTTGATTGACTGCAGCAGGAGCCAATGGCTACCACTGCTATGAAACTGTCCAATGAGGAGAGAGAGCGGCTGGAGCTGCTGTGCACAGGTTTTTCACCTTCATGCAAAGAAAAACCTCCAAGGCTTTAGAAAGCACTTTTTAAGATTTATTGGGGAAATTGTAGTTTGAGGGTCCAGCAAAACAATTCTTTGTTTGCGTCAAGTCAGACGATTTACATTTCAGTCTTTTCATAGATTTAAAGCAGATTGGAAAATCTACATTGTGTTATCAGCTTAAAGGAGTTGTAAAGGCTGAAGGTTTTTTTTTTTTTTTTTTTTTTTTATCTTAATGCAATCTGTGTGTGTGTGGCAGCCTCCCCAGCACCCCCTAATACTTACCTGAGCCCCATCTCTCTCCAGCAATGTCTGGGACTCTCCTCCTGCGGCAGTCAAAGTCAGTCGATCACTGGAGGAAGGGGGCGGGGCCAGGTCGGGGCTCTGTCTAAATGGACACACGAAGCTGTGACTCGGCTCCAGTGCCCCCCCATAGGAAGCTGCTGGCTGAGGGGGCACTTGGTAGAAGGGAGGGGCCAGGAGCAGCAAAGAGGGACCCGAAAAGAGGAGGACCTGGGCTGCTCTGTGCAAAACAACTGCATAGAGGTACGTATAACATGTTTTTATAAAATGATTTTAAATCACGTTGGATAGAGTAAGGAAGTGTGTGTTTTGTGTTTGTGTTGTTTGTTCCCCCCCATCACCAGAACTGGTGTCCCCCATGGGAAGATTTCTCCTCTATTACTTTTCTGGGGAAGACCCAACATTTGGAATTTTCTTTTCTTTTTACTTTCAATGATCATTGTAGACGGGACAAATTGAGAGGTGGATACAAAACCTCAAACTGGTAAGCGTTCTCATCCCTCTCCACTCAAAACTTAAAAGAAAAAAGGTTTTCCCTTTAGTTATACTCTAAAGAGGATCTGCTGTCCCCCCAAAAGAATTTTAAATACATTTGAGCTCCTTAAGTATAGCTCTTCCTGCATTGGATATTGTTGATATGAAGGTTACCTACCTGAACTGGTGCTCTCAAATGGCTGGAAGCGGCCATGTTGGCTACTGGCATCTGAAGCCGCCAGCAGTTCTCTGCCTATGTTTTGTGCAGCTGGCTTCCCATCCTAAACTCGCACATGCGCGTTAACACTGTGCGGCGCCACGGAGGGATGCCTGTTGACTCGGCTTGATGACACCAATATCTCAGGAGTTGACGGGAGACCAGAGATGACCTGCGTTGCTGTGGTGACGAGGACCCTGAAGTGGTGTGAATTTTTTACTAAAGTGTGCCAAAAATTTAACTTTTTTTTTTTTTTTTTTTTTTTAATTTTTATTTTTTCCAAATATTTTAGACATGCAATTGCTACTAACAGGGACTTTGGTTGTTGTAGGGTGAAGCTCCGCTTTAAGGACTGTTAACACTTGGAGAAAGTAAAAGCACCCTTTGGGAGAAGAACCTTCACAATTATCTGTCGAGCTGGTGATGGGGGGGGGGGGGGGGGGGGTCTTTGCTTTCTCAGGTTGCCTTACAGGGCAGCATCTGAGATGGCTCCTCCCACCCAAAGCAAGAATTGCGGCGTCCACCATTAGAACAAGCGGTCTCATTCCTCAGTTCTTGTTTCCTCCATGGATTGACACAAGTTTGTTTCAGGCCGCCATGCTTGTTGTCTCCCTGCTTGGCTGCCTCTGCAGACCTCACAGGGGGCCGGGCATGCTTGGCACAGGATCTAGTTGGGGGGTTTTGCTCCTATTGGGGAGTATACAACACATGCAGGCGCACACATTGAATCAGATCTGGAATCTTTCACTTCCCCCATGGCTTCTCTCCTGCTGCTTTTTTATTTTTTATCTTTTCTTGCATGTTGCATCCAAGGCTTCCCCTCACTTTAGTGACCACAAACTTCCAGAGGATTAGAGGAAAGACCAACCCGAGGCTCCCAGTCTTGTGTACCACAGAGCTCTCCTCCATCAGGAATACTCCTCCTGCTTGTCTGCTGGTGATTTCGCTTATCTTTGGAAACCTTCTTCCTTCTCTGCGCTGTTGCCAGTCATGCAGATTTGGGATGTGAGGTGAACATAAGAAGCGGCAGGGAGGAGGGCGCTGGAAACAGTTTTGGTAATTGGTTGGCAGTCAGGGCCCCTTCACTCCCTTCCCCCATACTTCAGGCCTCGATGTCCTAGGGCTGGGGAAAAAATAGATTTAAATCTTGAATAGAGTTGAGAAGTTAAATCGATTCAAATTTTCAGCAAATCGTGTGGGTTTTTTTTTTCACCTGGACCGGCGCTGACACCGTGCCGGGCAGGAGTTTTTAGATGAGGCTGAGGCTTCGGCCTAGTCTGTGAGGCCGGACACCGCGTACTAGGCCGAAGCCGCGGCCTCGCCTAAAAACTCCTGCCTGGAGCTCCTCGGGACCGGCGCGATGTCGTCTTAGAGAAAAAAAATTTTTTCTACACCTGGCAAAGGACAGCCTATTTACTCTAATGGTCTGCCCTATGCGCTGCAAAATAACGCGCCTTACGAATTTTCCTTAAACTATTTTTTTTTTTTTTTTTTTGTTTTTGCAGTAAGCCTTGCATGTTTTGGCATGTCACCCAGATTCAAGGTGGCATTAGTAATGAGGGCATTTGGGAGATAAAGGAATAATGGCTACTGGTGGCAGAACCGCGCACTGGCAAAACAAAATGCTGATTTTGCAAAACGTGGTTCTACTGGACCAACTACTGTATACCTTTTCCTCTCGTTATATTGCAGACCTCGTCACCTGAAGCTGGTCCGTTCATAGCCTCTGCTCTTGGAGCCTTGACATGTACCTACCGTGTCCTTCAGGGACTTTTGCTCCCGAGCGCAACTAATGCAGCTGAGTTTGGGCCTCTGCACACATGCTCCCCCCCCCCCCCCCCTTTTTTATTAATTTTTTTATTTTCCTGAACCATACGCCAGAGTCGTATGTTCATTTTTTTATTATTTTTTTTCCATTTGTTTATATGATATACTTTAGCAACTGTCAGTTCCGTGCCTCACTCAGTCCCAACTCTTTCTCAGTTAATAGGGATGGAGGCACATGATGATAAATGCCTCATTTAAAGTCCCCCAAAAACTCCTTTTTTTTGTACTTTTTCTTTGGACCACCCAAAATTTGGGCTTTTCTTTCTTTCAATGACATTTAACAGGACAAATAGAGGGAGAATCTCCCAAACCCAGACAGGCGGTAACAAATCCTGACAAGGGTTCTAATCCCTTTCCACTCCTTCCAAAACGAGAACCATTTTTGTAATCTTCGGCCCTGGTTGACACTTATGTGATTCCTAAAATGCAGCGACTCCCGTGTTTCCCATATCTCATTACTCACATGGCTTTCATGCGATCTTCTGCAAGTGTCCGTTACCTTATCGTCACCTCAAAGCAAAATTCCCGTGTGTGAATACCCATGCAATGCGATTCAGATGAGGGAGGGTGGAGAGTCCTGCACTATTTTCACTATTTTGATGGGATAAGATTTCAGCCATATGAAATTTATAGCAGAAATCGCACTGCACAGACATTGCATGTGATGTCCACAGGAATGTGGTGCGTTTTTTTTTTATTTTTTTTTTTCTCTGTGCAAATCACATGCAGTGTCTCTCTCCTATTGGTGAGAATCCTTATGAAGTCAGATTTTTGGGTTGGATATATTGCAGCCAAATGTTGGGGACTTTCTGCAGTTTAATATGCGTGTCCTATAAACCTCAGTTTGACATCCTGGTTTAATTGTCGTTGTTGTGAAAGATTATATGTTGTAATCCTTCTAAGAAGTTCTTTGTAGTCTCGGGCCTAGCGAGCTTTTTTTTTTCCCCTCGTGTATCCACTGTATATGACCTCATTCCACATGAGACTTCTCTCTCTCCTAGACTCCTTTCCTTCTGGCAGGAAAAAAGCTTTGTTTGTAAACTCGTAACGCGTTGAGGCGTGTCAAGCGATTGGGGCGTTATTTGTCCAGAATAATTTATTCTTGCCATTGAAATGAATTGATGCCCAAGTGCTGTTGAGCATTTTTATTTTTTTTATTTTTTTTTTTTTTTGCAGATGGGTTGATATGCCCAGTTTATATTCCTATACTGTGCTTTGCCAAAAAAAAAAAATTCTGATTTTATATTTTATCCCAGATGGAAAATGCATATATTCCGACAAAACTCTTTACTTTTTTTTTTTTTTTTTTATTTTATTTTTTTTTTCAATTTAAAGTAGAACTAAAGGCAAAATGTTCTCTTTTTGAATAGAGCATAGGAGGGTTATACATCCTGTCACTTTACATCCTGTTACTTTTCAAGACTCCTTTTCATTCTGCACACCAGTGCCCCCCCCCCCCCCCCCCCCCACGTGCCTTCTTGGACCCTTTCCCTTATTTTTTTTTTTTTATTTATTTTTTTCTTTTTTTCTCTTCTTTCTTTCTTTTTCTCTCTCTTGTTTCTCGGGATCTAGTTTTAGCATCCCTTCACTATATGCCATTCAGGCAATATTGATCTATACATGTATACCTGTATTAGAATTTTATTCACCCCATATTACTTTGACTTTTTTGGACTGCTAGTAGCCATATTACGGTTCCCTCATTGTAGACCTGTACTTCTCCTGCAGTCCTCCACCCCCCCCCCCCCCTTCCTTAGGTGGCCTTCAGTCCTTAGCACCACATACACAAATTATTTGACGCCCAGGTGCTGTTGAGCATTTTTTCTTCTGCCATCACACCGCTGCTCCTCGACACGCTGGCAGTGGTTTTTTTTCAGCATCTGAACATCTAATGTGCATAGACAGACTTGTATAGAGGGGTGTTTATAGGCAGGCCAAAAAAAACCAAAAAAAAACGGATGCCCCTAGGACAGGGCTTGACAGATTTGCTTGGAGTCTAAGAGCCAGCTAAAAGAGTTAAAGTGGTTGTATAGTCTTTTTTTTTTTTTTTTTTTTTTTTTTTTTTTTTTTTTTACTTTTACCTACAGGCAAGCCTATAATAAGGCTTACCTGTAGG